>JAWZYV010018918.1:0-25274 GCA_038373885.1 Cheiracanthium punctorium
TACCGCAGCTGATTTTCAAGCCTAATATTTATTTATTTATTTATTTTATAATTTTAAAGCATAAATATTGATTACATTTTGAATGGAAATGAAAACTGTCTTCTATGCTTATTAAGAATGAAATCTTTTATATGCTTCAAAAATTTTTTAATGCTACGGAAATATTTTTTTTTCATTTAAAAGAAAAAAATAGTTTTAAAAAAGTACTGAAAGGACCCAAGAAAATTTTTCTAAGACTTTTATGAAAATGACTAAAAAAGTCAGTTTTAAAATAAAAAAATTCATTTATCTGAATCAAATTCTACTAAGCGTAACAGAAATCTAGCAATTTCTTACTCAATCCTATCATTTTAATGATTTCGTTGTATTATAATGTTTCACAAATTAACTTTGTTAAGGAAAAGAAAATTTGATTTTCATTCTTGAATGTACACAGCAGCGATTACTTGAGCATAAAAACGTTTCTTTTCATTAATAAGCGAAATTTAAATATAAGCAAATCTGTGCTGCAAGGCATGCAGTGTGTTTGGTAGTTTAAAGCTTATATCGATTATTTATTTATTTATTTTAAACACAATGTACTGATATGCATTTGAACTAAATTGCTGTTCTGATGTAAAATAAACATAATGTGGCTTATTAGTTTAGTATATTTTAATAATAATTTGTTTTTAGATGGTCTAAAAGAGTTATTTATGTCAGATGAAACCTAGGTATTTAGATTTCATTTTCCATGTGCACTTTATGTAAAACATCTCCAACCTTTTATAACTAGTTGTTTCACAGTGGTCGAAATTCGACCATATAGCTTTAATTTTTTTAATCTGAGCGTGAATAAAGTTATTCTGTCAAAAAGAATGTCTCACCATTCCATATACAGTGGAACCTGCTAAAGTGACCAGATTGGTTAAGACACCATCTGTGCCTAGTGACCAGTTTTGTACAGTTTCACTTTACCACCACCACACTTTTATGTGTAGAATATGTTTTAGTAAAAACTCAATCATACTTAGCTAAATGCAAAGGCAGCTCCATCGAATGTGTTATAGGGTCCCTCCCCTGACCTTGGATTTCACACGTTCCCATGCGATTCCACACATTCGATTTTCGCTTTAAACAGTTTAGGCTAATCTAAAAAGTCTAGTGGCCCCCTCCATTATAAGTTTCGAAAACTCTACTGAAAAGTTATTGATTTCATTGCCTTGATGGCAAATTATTTATCGTAGCTATGGTGATATGATCTCGATTCATCAGATATTTGATGAAGTCAGCATTAATAAAAGTAAAATCATCGTTTTTAGGTTCTATTATAACTGACTTCAATATGTTATCTGAGAGTATGTTTTCGGAAATATTGCCATATATTTTATTAATAATATTATTTTGATACTCTATTAATTGCTGATATATTTCTTCAATAATATTTTCGGTGAAATTTTGTTTTACCATACTGCGTGGTGGGAGCGTAGTTATAATGGAGTCGGCTCCTGACTCCATTATAAGTTTCAAAAAACTCTACTGGATGGTTATTGATTTCGTTGCCATGATGACAAATTATTTTCTCGTAGCTATGGTGATATGTTCTCGATTCATCAGATATTCGATTAAGTCAGGATAAATAAAATTAAAATCATCATTTTTAGGTTCTATTATAACTGACTTCAATATGTTATCTGAGAGTATGTTTTCGGAAATATTGCCACGCATTTCATGAGATATATCTTCAATAATATTTTCAGTGAAATTTTGCTTTACCATACTGCGTGGTGGGAGCGTGGTTATAATGGAGTCGGCTCCTAACTCCATTATAAAAAACTATTGAAGAACATTCTAGATGCTATTACCGCATCGAGTCAGTCAACGAATGCTGCCATTGCTGACTTTAAAGAATCGACGAATGCAGCTGTCTACAAAGTAAATGCCTTAATAACTGAAATAAAACAGCTAACGAAGACCGAAATCTCTAAAGTCTCGGCAAGAGTTGCTGAAGTGGAAGAGGCAGCTGAAGCTACGATACGAAGAATCGAAGAGAGAATGCAAAGACTGGAAGCCGAGGGAATCTCGAAAGAATCATCGAAAGTGGAGCTGGGACCCAGCAGCGACATCACTCCTCTCGTTGCGATACCGGTGCCGGTCGTTAAGGCTTCCACCTTTGACGCGAAGGACAATTGGAGCGTTTATAGGACGCAGTTCGACATGGTTGAGACGGCGAATTGATGGAAAGATGCCACCAAAGCTTTCCACCTGGCAGCATCCCTCCAAGGTGTAAGGCTGACGTGTCCTGCTGACGGTTCCGCAGAACAAGAGGGCGGATTTTGCCGCACTGATGACCGCTCTGGAACTCCGTTTCGGCAATCGCCACTTGAAGGACTACACGAGAGCCCAGTTGAATGCCAAGAGACGTAAATCGGGGGAATCTCTTCAGGAGCTGGCGTCAGAGATCGAACGGCTCTCCCTCATTGCCTTTCCGGACTGTCCAGCTGACGTCAGGGATTCCTTAGCGCTCGAGTATTTTGTGAATGCTATCCGGGACCCTGAAGTCCCAACTAGGGAGAGACTGTTGGTCAGCAGAGACCTTAAAAGTGGTCTGGTGCACGCTATGCAGATTGAAGCAGTCCATATAGCCTCAGGAAGGGGGCCGACGTACAGTTCGCACTGCTGTTGCCCGAAATACTACGGAGCATCTGGAAAAAAGGATCAAGGAGCTCAAAAGACTTTTCAAGAGCAGAATTCTCCCGGACAGAAGAACAAGACGAAACTAAGCTGCTGGTCCTGTAAGAAAGAGGGGTACCTTAGGAGGAACTGTCTAGAACAGGATAGTGATCTCGCGGGGCGGAGGTAGCTGTTCGGAGGATATGCTCCCTTAAGTGCTAACCAAATTTCGGCACTGCAGGAAGGAGACCATGGACTGTTCGTTGAAGGAGAAATTGACAGAATCCCCTTCCGTCTCATCGTCGACACAGGAGCCAATGTTACGATCATCCGGCTAGACATTGCCAAGCTTCTGGGAAAGCAGCTTCTGTATACGGCGCCTTCAGTGTCTCTGCAGGCTGCAAAGGGCGACAATATTCCAGTGCATGGAAAACTCGAAGTAAACATCTCGTTCTGGTTTAAAAATTATCCTCACAGAGTGTATGTCGCCGACATCACCAATCCTTGCATACTAGGACTGGACTTTCTCAAGCAGTATCACATCTACCTCAACCTGAAGAAAAGGGAGCTCCAAGCTGTAGGAGAGGAAGCTCCTTTGTTCAGGCTGGATGCAGAGAAACATCGCTTGTGTCGGATCATAGCTCGAGAAGACGTCATCAAACCAGCTCTAGCGGAGTTTATGTCAGAAGGTATCCCCGAGATCGGAAAAAGTTTCAAATACGGGATAACCGATTTTCCCATGACAGAGAAATTCCTGAAAGGACTGCTAGTGGGAGCGGCACTGATAGACGTTTCTAAAGATATCGTGCTCGGCAGGTTAGCCAACATCAGTGACGGGACGAGGGTTATCAAGAAGGAAGAAGAAATTGCTACGTGCTCCTCCGTAACGGGCATCGAGCAACGGGAAAATAAGGCTCCAGTGGCACTTGTAGAGGATCACATGGAACAGCTTAACATGGGACATTCAGCTTAACGAGAAACAGAGGATGATCGCCAGGAGCTTGATTATAGAATTCCAATATGTGTTCTCTTCGTCGTCAAAAGACGTGGGACAAACGAACCTTGCGCAGCATCGAATTGACAGAGACCATTTCTCGATCAAGCAACATCCCCGAAGGCTTCCAATTGCGAAACAAGAGGAGGTTGAAAAATTGATGAATGATATGGAAGATAGCAAAGTTATCCAGCCCCTGGGCTTCTCCTATTGTTCTAGTCCGCAAAAAGGATAGTTCCACGAGATTTTGCGTAGATTACAGGAACTTGAATGAAGTGCGAAGAAAGATAGTTACCCCCTTCCCCGAATTAACGGCACGCTCCATACCCTGTCCGGGAACAAGTGGTTCTCAACCCTGGACCTGAAGAGCGGATATTGGCGGGTCGAGTTCCACCCAGACGACCGTGAGAAGACCGCCTTCACGATTGGACAAGGGTTGTGGCAATTTAAAGTCATGCCTTTCGGTCTGTGCAACGCACCGGCTATGTTCGAGCGGCTCATGGAGACTGTCTTATAGGGACTGTCTTGCGACGCTTGCCTCGTGTATTTAGATGATATAATCATTGTTGGAAAAGACGACGGCACATGTGTTAAACATCAAGAACGAGTTTACGAGATTGCGGAAAGCTCGTTTAAAATTGAGACCGACTAAATGTAAGGTATTTCGCCAGAAAGTGAGCTATCGTAGACATGTCATCTCATCCGAGACTGTCTTATAGGGACTGTCTTGCGACGCTTGCCTCGTGTATTTAGATGATATAATCATTGTTGGAAAAGACGACGGCACATGTGTTAAACATCAAGAACGAGTTTACGAGATTGCGGAAAGCTCGTTTAAAATTGAGACCGACTAAATGTAAGGTATTTCGCCAGAAAGTGAGCTATCGTAGACATGTCATCTCATCCGAGGGTGTCAGCACTGATCCAGAAAAGACGCAATCTGTGCAGAGCTGGCCACGCCCGAGGACGTACACCAGCTAAGAAGTTTTCTCGGACTCTGCACATACTACCGCAGGTTCGTGAAGAATTTTTTCGAGATCGCAAGGATCCTTCACGGACTGACCGAAGAAAAACAGCAGTTCGTTTGGGCTCCTGATTGCGACGGCGCGTTCGACCAGTTAAAGACAGCATTAACATCCGCACCGGTGCTGGCACATCCGAACGTCGAGAAAAGCTTTATATTAGACACGGATGCTAGTAACAAAGGAGTCGGAGCCGTACTGTCCCTAGAGATCGATCGGGAAGAACGCGTTATCGCATATTTCATCAAAAGTCTGTCAAAAGCTGACCGAAATTATTGCGTCACCCGGAGTTGCTGGCTAATGTGAAGGCCGTCGAACATTTCTGCCACTACCTGTATGGCCGAAAGTTCCTTCTCAGAACTGATCATGCGACATTTGCCTTGTTATAGAATTTCAAGAATTCAGAGGGTAAAATAGCCAGGTGGATACAGCTTCTGCAGGAATACGACATGGAGATTAAACACCGAAAAATGGCAGCGCATGTTAATGCAGACGTGATTTCTAGGAGACACTGTCTTGTGGACTGCAAGCACTGTACTAAGGCAGAAGAGAAGTACGGAGTTACTACACCTGCCATCCGACAAGTAAATTCTAATCCTTGAATATCGGATGACGACCCTTAGAGCGATGCGAAAGTCCGCAAAAGCAGAATTGAGGATAAAGACCTGAAATCTCTTATAGGTGTGATGGCGGCGGCAAACGAGAAACCAAAGTGGCAAGACGTGGCGCACTGTGATCCTACAGTGAAGAAATATTGGGGTATGTAGGATTCCCTACATCTCATGAAACGGAGTACTTTTTCGTAAGTGGAAAAGCGAAGAAGGAAAGAATTTCAAATGGCAAATGATATTGCCACGTTCCGGAGTCTGTAGTGTTTTGGAGGAACTCCATAGCAACCCAACAGGTGGTCATTTCGGAATCAAGAAGACCCTTCATAAGGTTTGAGAGCGATTCTTCTGGGATAATTTGAAATCCGACAAAGAGAAGTTGTGCAGATCCTGCGATGCGTGTGCTTCCAGTAAGGGACCCAAGATTCTCACTCGCGGAAAATTTCCGAAGTACAATGTAGGAGCACCGTTCGAGAGAATCGCCCTCGATGTACTAGGGCCTTTGCCTCGCACGGCCAATGGCAAAAAGTACATACCCGTTGTCATGGATTATTTCAGTAAGAGGCCAGAATCCTACGCAATTCTTCACCAAGAAGCGACCACCGTAGCAGAACTCCTGTTACAGAACTGGATCTGCCGATTCCTTGTTCCCCTTCTCATTCACTCTGACCAGGGGACAAATTTCAACTCTGCTGTCTTCACAGGACTTTGTGAGAGGTTTGGCATGAATAAGACCAGAAGAAATACGCCTCTACACCCCCAATCCGACGGTATGGTGGAGCGGTTTAATAAGACCATCCAGAATCACTTGACCCTGTTTGTATCCCGAAATCCGCAGAATTCTGATGAGAAATTACCATTTTGCCTTTTGCCGTACCGGAGCGCAACTCACGAAAGTACCGGCTACACAAGCACAAATTGTGTTCGGACGGGAGTTGGGACTACCCTGCCACCTTCTCTTTGGTCCACCGCCGGACGTGCTTTCTTCACCCGAGCAGTATCTGGACTACCTGCAGGTGTGGTTAGAAGACGTTCACCAGTTTGCTAGAGAATGGATCGACATCGCAACGGAACGTATGAAGACCCGGTATCATGCCAAGGGAAACCAACGGACATTCACCGAAGGCGTTCAAGCATGATTCTGAACTGAAACTGGTATGATGATGAACTTCAAACATGTTGGGAAGGGCCATATACTTTGTTAAAACACATAAACGACGTCGTGGTTAGGGTTAAGGGACTCCATCAAAGCCCAAACTGATGCACTACGATCGTCTAGCGCCTTATTACGGTGGTGAATAATAGCTTCCCGTTTCTTAAGGATTGCACTGCCCGGGACGTGCAGTCATAAGGAGGAAGCAATGCTGTGAATTTTATTGTAAATACTCGTAAATAATGTAAATAAGATGTAAATAGTGTAAATAATATTAATTATATGTGATAAAGTATCTCTTTTCGCCAGGATCGCGAAAGATATGGGAAATTATAAATTAATGACAAAATTTCATCAGAATTAAATAATTTGGTGGGCTGTATGTATGGGCCGCATGGTAAGGTTGCCAACGGTACCAGTTGCTCCTCAAAATATGTGGTAGAAGCCAAGAAATTAGCGTATTGAATTTTCTGGAATAGAAAACAATTGAATTTCCTGGAATCTCCAGGAACGTCGAGCGAGCGCGCGGTCGTTTCTCCTCTCATCTTCCCTTGGTATAAAAGGCGTGCGGGTGGGCAGAGGGGAGTCATTCTATATTTTCCAGTCGGAGATTCACTGAATAATATGTGACATTAAAAAAATACATTAAAATGACATAGTGGAAACAGTTTGAGCGAGCTGCTTTCGTTTTCGCAATCAAGCGAAAATTGATACTTGTACTTGTTTATACTCGTATCTGAGCTAATTGTTTTTATTGACTTCTTTTGTACTGCTCTGGAGGTGGTGAGCAGGCTGTATACATTGTTTTAATTAATTTGTAGAAGTGTGAAATTAAAGCTTGCTGTTTGTTTACCCCGAACGTATCGCTCTTGAGTGAGTTTTGTAACAATATCATCATATTGTATTCTCAAATAAGTATATAATGCAATATCTTTTGAAGTGTATTATTTGTTTCTCTTTGGATTTCATTGATTTATTAATACTTACATCATTAGAGCTTGTGATAGCATAGTTCATTCCTTGAAAGCATTTTTCTGATTGTAATTATGTTACATTAATATTAATTAATTAATTAATTCAACTTACAGGCAAAAATTGGTTTTTTACTACGTCATTAAGAATTTTTTAAATCTAAAATACATAGGAATGAATTTACTTTATCATATACAATACCATTATCTGTAAACTAAACCGTATTTTTTTAATGTCATTTCAAAAAGGCTTATTTAACTTTCCTTCTTTTTTTGATCTTATAAAGAAAATTCCTTTACGTTAGTTCTATATTATTAAAAAGCTTCTTATGTACATTTTAATAAGAAAAGCCTCCGGTTGATTTGTATTTTAATTTATGATTTCTCTTTTAACTAGAGCAGAAAAATCAATTCTTTGCCTTTTTAATTAGACATTCCTTAGTGTGAATTGATTTTAAAATTTATTAACAAATTAATGGAATGTTCGTTAAAAAATCATTTCTACTTGTGTGTTAAAATATTATTAAATTATTTTGCTACAAGAGTACACTAAATTCATAAGCAAAATAATTTAATGGTCATTAAACTATGCTAAAGCCTATCCCTTAGCTTGCGTTTAGGAAACTTCATTATTTAACTATCAAAACCAAATTAATTATATTGCCTGAAGTCATAAAATAGTGATGTATGTATGTGAAATTTAATATATTTTATCTCGACGCATGATTAACTTTTAAAGATTGCGTGATTCATGGATTTCCTTTTGAGAGTGTTTTTGTTTCTTGTAACTAGAACTCACGGCTTACATATTGCGTTATTGATTGTATTACCCTAGAATAACTATAAACATAAAATTACTATGCTAGTTGAAGCTTCGTTTAATGGAGTCATACAAAAATATTGATAAAGCTTGTGGAAGCACTGTGGTGATTTTTACGAAAATTAGTTTCACAATTTATAACACATGCGTAGTAGAGTAAAAAGTAAAGGATTATTGTAATCTTATTATCGTTACGCTTTTTCATAAAGAACACTTTAAATCACTACACGAAATATGTGCGTATGTGGATATTATTATCTGTTTCAGATGTAAATCGATTTTCTAAATTATTTTTTTTAACGGACTACGTTTTTACTACATAGTCGAACCCATTTAGTGAAATATCGTTTAAAGCAATATCCTGCTTATTGTAATAAATTTTCAATGTACCAAACCATAATAATACGCCAATGTGATCGCTCATAATGGGCTTATTAGAATGAATTTTCGAGACAAACTGACTATTCCAGTAATTGGGTTCGACTGTATATGATGCATCAACAATGTCACATAAACTCTAAACAATTATTTCCCTTGGAGTACGTGGAAATGTCCAGAGAAGTGCACCTATGGCGCATAGTTTTCAAGAATAAAACAAAATTGGAAACGTCATATCTGGAATATGAAAAAAAAAAGAAACCTTACATGCATGAAGCTAGGTTTTTGTTCACGGATACGTAAACATAGGTTGTTGCATATGTTTACGTAAAATGGTGATCAAAATGCTCTGAGTAAGTATGGAAGCATACACGCGTGCGACGTGTAATGGCGGACTGCTCGCGTTGAATCAATCTGGTGTCTACAATAGGAAGCCCAGCATTAAGTGGAGGCACTCTGTCACTTCTTGTAGTAACAAGGTCCCAATAGATGAATTCCTTCCCTAATAGCAATTTTGCTCGGGCCATTATCGGCCGGCTACGTGGCCGGTGGTAGCCCGAGCAAAATTGCTAATAGGGTTCAGTTGTCCCTTCAACAAGAAATCCAAAGATGTGAGGTCTGGTCATCTTGGCAGCAGTAAAACCGACCTCTCCGTTGTGAAATGCAGAGGCCAGTTGCTGTTCCCAGTAGCTTTTTGCTTTCCCCAATTTGGTATAATTACTTTTCTTTCACAATTATTTGGTTTGCAATAAATTCTTCAAAAAAATGTTTTTATTGAATAAAATAATATTTTTTCAACATTAAAATTTGAGTTTTCACCTTTCATCAGTGGGAAAATAATCTCAAACACGTTGGTAGGCAAGAAAACAAAAAATGCAGAAGATATTTTTTTTTTTAATTTATCACATTAGAGGACAAGATATTTCTCTAATATTTAAAAAGTTTTTACTTTAAGAAACTTAACAATCAGTTTTGTTTAGTCCAAGAAATTTTTATCTGCCTTACGTTAGATAGATTATTAGTTAGGAATACTACTAGCATACTTATATTTTTTATTCCTTTTATATGTACTTCGTACTTTTTTTTTCAAAGTATTTTGCTCTACATGGCAAAAAAACAGACATTGATTATTTTTAGCTTAATATTTTCTATTCGAAAAAAAATTAGTTTGAGTATTTTTCGCGATTTTTCTCAATGTAGAATAAAGACACATTAGTTAAAAGCAAAGTTTAACATAACCTATAAACAAATCCTAAGAGGCTAATTACTTGCTTTCGATCAAGATGTTTCGCGCATCTGATATATACCTACATTAAACAAAATTTATGTCCAATATATTAAAAACACATTTTCTTTTAAAATCTCATTAAAAGTACTTTTGACTGAAAAAGAAATACAGTAATAAAGCGTTTTTATTATCTGATTAAATATATGAAAGCCTACGATTTAATTCTCACTGCATTCAGTTCTTAGTTGTTTAAATTGAGTTATGATTTTTCGTAAAAAGAATGGGTTTTTCTCTTTCATAACTTTTTTAAAAATTATTCAAATGATTTCTTTTTCCACACTGAAAATTATTTCTTACTTGTATAAAAATAGTTTTCTACTTTGGGATAAAAACTATGCTCTGTAATTATTTGTGAAGAGATTTCTACTAAATACAAAAGAAAATAAGAAGGGAAGCAGTCTTTTAAGAGAAATTTAAGTCATTCAAAAAGTAATTTCAAAAACTAAAAAATTCTCATTCATTTTGAGAACAATAGTAACATTTTTCTTTTTCTATTTATCTTTTTAGTAGAGGAATTTTAAGTAACATCAATTAAACTGAAATAAAATAGCGCGTAATATGTATGTATCTATATTTCTGTTTGCTTTTTCTTACAATTAAAGAAAAATGCTTCACGTTCTTGAATTTCATTTACATGTGATTTTTTTTCGTGCATAGTGAATACTCCTTTATTTGTTTAAAACTGTTTAATAGATAGCATGACTTTAAGATAGATTTTATTGTCTATACGCTTTAGTTTAATAAAACGATTACTACTTTCTATGTCATTGTGATGCTGATTTTTTAAATAATGTGATTTTGATTTATTTTGATTTAATCTTTCTAAAAATATCTTTAACTATAAAAAATATTTTTTTGTTATTACAATTTTTTTTTTGAAGGAGAAATTTTTAATTATTTTGCCATCTCTCGTGGTAAAATATGTGCCATTATGCATGATAAGAGTGATACTTCAGTTCTATTTCAGCCATTCATTGTCTACGATTATTTATTACGAAAGTATTATATTCCTTCCCGATTTTCGAATAGTGTAAATGTACAACATAAGATGTGTTACATATATATGATAATCATTTTAAAAATATATCACATTTCCGTTGTTGCATAAAAAAAGTACTATATCTCTGTAAGTTCCTGTTTTGGTTACTAAGCAATTATTAATTAGATCATACACCGAAATTCAACTCCATATCTAAATGCATTCTAAACGAACATTTAATACATGTGTATCGATGCCACTCGATACTTGAGTAATGGCTTCGAGGAACTTCTAAGACTTAATTGGTGTAAACATGTTTTCAGGTTATCTGGAATTGTTCAAGATATTCTGGAAACCTTCGTTAGTTTGCTATTAGATTAATGTTGTTAATTAAATTACCTTTACAGGATTATTAAACTATTTTTTAAAATTTACTGAAATGGTATGCGTATATATATATATATATATATATATATATATATATATATATATATATATATATATATATATATATATATATATAGAGAGAGAGAGAGAGAGAGAGAGATGTATATATGTATGTGTGTGTGTGTGGTAATACCATACTTAATATATAAGTGCGGTAATGAATAATTAAAAATAATATATATATTAAAAAGAAATAATAATAAATATTTAAAAATTAATAAATATTACCAAACTTCTGGTTTGGAACATATTTTTATTAATTCTCTCACAACTCTGCATGGCCAGTGAAGTCACAGAAAAAGCGGCTCCGTGAACGATGTTTGGCTTAATAAAATCTATGCTCACGGGATTCATACAGTAATCACACATTCAAAATAAGTGCATTTATTGGTTATTAAAATGTCCGGGTCTCATAGCCCCATGAAATTCTTGCGAGGTAACTAGACATAATACTGTGTGAAAGAGGGATATTTTTTTTAATTATAACGATGTATATGAGAAGAAAATAGGTGAAATACCAGTCCATGTAGGAGACATGAAATTTACAATTGTTTATCCATATTTCAAAAAACATTGTAAACATTGTCAATATTTTAAGCAGGGATATACGTATTATCCCTTTGCGGACGACCGCCGAGTTTCGCGGAAGTTACACTGGGGACGAAAAGCACCGCTGCGCGAATGACCCTGGAGGACGGGAGATTTTTGACGCTAAGCCTAATCTACATGAAAGACTTAGAATCGCATTGCGCTCCACACTAATTTTACTTCTGCATGATCAGGAACTTTCAAAAGCATTGCATATATATTTTGCTGATAACTATAGGTAATTTTAACATTAGAATTGAAAGATAATGAATAAAAATTAGCACTTACCTTGAAAAAAAAATTATACCTTTCGACAATTACTTTAGAAATTTAATTGAACTTTTATTTTTAAAACGTAATAAAAACTAATAATTTCAAAATAAGATTCAGAAAGACATATATATACAATTAAAAAATGGGATATTTACATATTATTTTAAAAGCATTTTTGTGTGTGATATACTTCAAAGCAAGGATCAATGCATAATCCAACATCGCATTCTCTACATTCATAATAACTCTCCACACGTTTCCTTTTCTCTTTCGTTGTTTGAGAACAAACAACGCACCTCCTTCGTTTGTCTTTTTTCCCAGTTTTAGAACATAATTTAGGAAAATGCCTCCCAGATAAGCGGAATGCAGATAATCCTTTCACCTCGCTTAACTCTAACTTTTTAACACCAAACCCATGAAAATACTATTATAGAACAAATATTCCCCCATCCCTCTGAAAAATAAATAAAAAGTAAAAACACAAGCCGCCGATTACAAAAGAGAGTGGGAGTCTAACGCGACAGCAATCCACTGCACGTGCATTTGTTTACATTACCGAAAAACACTTGTTCACCCTTCTCCCCAAACCAAAACAAAAAAAAAAAAGAAGTATTTCTGAAGGTCAGTGCTTGGAAAAACCGTTAAAGACCGTTATTGGAAAGTAGCGCCATCTTTTATTCAAAATACAAAACGTTCCATTTAAAAACACGGATACGTGGCAGCCGTCTTCTGCAGAAAATTGACTATCGCCACGTACACGCGTTCGCCGTCCTTTGCGGTAAATTTCAGCTGAACGCGCGTACGTGGCGCTCGTCCGGAAAGGGTTAAGTAATATATTCATAATAAAAACACCAGCTTGTTAACTTTGGCACATTAACACTCGCGTTATTAAAACGGAAAAGTAATTATTAGGGGAACCATGAAGCTCATAAAGAAAACGGTAGCGTACTGAGTACTAATTTGTGAAAGACTTTAGCTGCTGTAATTAAGAAATATTTATGTACGACTACTTTGTCAATTTATAAACTTATTTTCATCATAATTTTATAAATTAAAATTACACCGATCATGGCTTTTGATAAATTTTCAATATCAGTACTTGGCATGTCCACTTTCAGCTTTCATGATGACACCGGAAATTTGTAACAAGCATAACTAAATAAATTTAATGGCAAATACTGTCAAATCAAAGAAGCACAATTTTCGTTGAAATGAGTCCAATAATTTGGCCAACAATGTACTAAATATAAAGAGCGGTACCCTAGTAGCACAGCTAGTTCAAAAAACGTTCATATTACGTTAGAAACACGTTTCTTGACGTTAAAACACGTGTTTTATACGTCTTTTGGACTAATTGCGCTACTAGGATATAGTATGGGGTGTTCACGCTTGCCGTCTTAGCGGCTAGTTTAGTAAAATGTCGCTGTTGTGAAATACTGGAATTTAGTTGATTTCATTAATTTAAAAAAAAATTATTTTATTTAAATAAAGTAGTTTTATTCATAAAAATGTGGTATTTCAAAAAAAATTTCAAGGGAAGGTCAAATGGGGATGCAGACTTCCCCGACATGAATGAACATAAGGCAAAGAGTAAATTAGGCATATTTAGGGATAAATTTGAAAATTTGTCTGCATTTCCCCATAATATATTTCAAAATTTCCCTTGAAAAAATTGAGGCTAAACTGCTGGTCTAAGCCAAAGTCAATTTTTCATGAATGTTAACTTGATTTATGATATATGTTTTATGTAATTTTTTAATGTAATGCGAACATTCTTTAAACAATATATAATAAAAGTAATATCCCCTCCCCACAAAAAATGTTTTATACATTTTCCCCTTTTCGAGTTCTTACTTCATATATTATTGATTATTACCAACATGGCGGAAAAGTTCGTTTATCATGGTCTCATAAAAATATCAATCTGCAGTGGCATAACAACCGAAACTGCCTTGAACAACGTGAGAAGGCCCAGAATGATTAAGACATCGTTAATGGAGTCACCCTATTGTAGTTATTCATTACGTCCAAGGATTTATGGTGAAATTATTGACTTTACGTGAATATATGCTATGCACCTACGTGATATAGGGAGTAAGTATAAAAATAACGGGGAGATATGCCCTCATTCTCGAAAGAACTGTACATAGAACATCGCAGCAGACAGCTATCGTGAGCGCAGGGTACAGAGACAGTCGCGACTAAATTTGTTGTATGATGTGTTTGTTATATCGCATCTTTTCCCTGTCTCAAATGCTTTTTAACTAATTTTTCTCTGCGATCATTTCTGTAACTTACTAGTACATAATAGTATTTCTATTAATAAATGTATCGTACAAACTTGCCACAAATGTAAGCAGCAATACTATTATAGCAAATTCAAACAATAATACAGCAACAATTCAAACTTGTTACGAACAAGATTTGTGAATAATCATTTACTGAATTGGTAAGCGATAATCAATTTTTCAAAAACGAGCGTTCAATGCAATTGTTTTTAATTATTTCTATAAACATATACAAATTAATTAATGTGTACAAACATGTTTACATTATATATCTGTATATGTAATATACATATAGCTAGAACACACGAACTCTCTCTCTTTCTTCGTCTCCGTTTGTTCCAGAAACACTGCTCTAAGATTTTATTTCCTAATATGGATCATAGACATTTGCAATAAATTACCAAGTCACGCAAATGTGCAAAAACTTATAGTATCGATTATTTCTTTCAGGGGATTAAATCTAAATAAAGAAATAATATAACTTTTATTCTATCCTTGTACGAAAATAATTCCCAATTTGTAAAGTGTGCCTCATACATTAATTGGGTAATATTTGTATTCTAAATTTGGTGAAACTTCGATAAAAGTTGGCAATGTTGTCAGTAGCTGGCAGAATATTAGGCTCGGACTAAAAACATTGCCATAAACTTGAATTGATGTATTAATATAGATTTAGGTGATATTGAAGAAAACTCAGTCAATTGCAATAAAAAAATTGGGTGTGCAAAATAATGTTAGAACAGTTCTAAATTTAAAAAAAAAATCAGCTATCTGTGGCTAACCGTTTTCGAGTTATAGGTGATACCTACATAGCGATCATGTCAAAATGGATCCGCAAAATGATAAAAATTGATATTGCTTTCAACATTTAAATAGCACTTTATAAAAAATAACAAAAACCAAAACACAAACAAACAAAAAATAAAGCAAGGAATATTTTGAATCTTCAATATTACAATAAGAAAACAATGTCCAGATGTCTGCAAAGGCTTAGGTTTTATGTCCTTCTATATCAATTTTATTTTTTAAAGGATCAAGCCATGTAATTTTCTCTCTACTAAATTTTGAAATTTTTTGTAAAAACTCTCTTTTTTCATTCGTCCATTCAATTTCTTATCTTATTTTACCTCAAATATAAAATTGCAGTGGATTTCCAGTGAATATAGAGCGTGCTACTGACTGATTGGGAATTGTTCCAATTAAATAGCCTTCACATTTTCTTGTTTCATTATCATAAATGTGAATATCATTAGGACCCTTAAGAAGGTTTTCCGCAGAAGGAAAACCACAGTACGTGTGTAGCTTGGCCTTAAACAACATCAGTACCATTTGTACAACATCAGTACCAGTTGCACAAAATCAGTACCATTTAAATGTTGAAGCACTTTGAGGCTAGTGAATAAGGAAATAAAGGTTTTGTTACTACAAAAATATTTTTTAAACAAACAAACAAACAAATATATATATATATATATACTAGCTGAAGTACCCGTTCTTCGCACGGGAATGAATAGACTTTTTGATATTACGATTTGTGGGGATTAATATTTATTGTAATAAAGAGATATAGCAAAATGGATACTTTATTTTGTGTTTAATAACCATGCATACCGAATTTCAAGGCAATCGCTTGTACGGTGCAGAAGGCCATGCGGCGTAGCGCAATCTAGTGGAGAGTTTTAGCAAAACGGATACGGCGGAAATATTCTTCGCATTCAGATATCGATGAATACGAAATTTCAGGACGATCGGCTGGACAGCCCTGACGACGCGACATCTAGTCGCAAATTATATAGGAAAATGGATGTCAAGGGTATGATAGGAAAATGGAAAGTCAAGAAGTGATACACTGCAGCGCGATCTAGTGGTTAATTAAAGTAGTGATTTGCTACAGTGCCGTCAAGTGGCGAGTTATAGCAAAATGGATAACGCCAAAATATTTTCATTGTTCAAATATCTATGTATACTGATTTTCATAGCGACCGTTTGAATGGTCAAGAATTTGGCCTGCTGCAGCGTCATCTAGTGGCGAGTTAAAATAATAATGCATTGCAGTGCCATCTAGTGGTGAGTAACATCAAAAGGAACACAGAATATATTCTTCGTGCTGAAATGTGTAAGTATAAGAAATTTTATGCCGAACGGTCGAACGGTATAGAAGTGGATACGTTGCAGCGCCATTTAGCGGCAACTTACAGCAAAATGGATACTGAAAAATATTTTTCCATTTCTAATATCCGCGTATGCCAAATTTCATCGTAATTGGTTGGACGATATTCGAATAGTAAACGGCTAAACGGAATAGAATTCGACGTTCTGCTGCGCCACCTAGTGGCAAGTTAGAGGAGAACGGATAGCATAAAAAGCTTCTCAATGATAAAAAACTTAGGTGAACCAAATTTCATGGTGCAACGCTGCTGGAGTTTTTCAACCTCATACACACATAACAACATTCATTTTTATCTATAAATAGTGTCATTATATATCCCAGTCTCAAATAAAATCCAGTTTCAAATCTAAGCCTCGCCAAAGTGCCAACATACGCCATTTTGCAAGAGTTTTTTTCTGGAAATCATTCGACGCATTGACTTAGCAGCAATCAATATGGGAAATGGTTCGGCCGCCAAAAAGTAAAGCACACATTTATTTGAAAAGGGGAATCCCTTAATAAAGCCGAATTTTTTTAAATTATCAACTATAACGTGTTTTATTCATCGTTATTCCGATGTACTAAATGAGAAGATTTAAATTTTCTGAAATTTGGCGGAATTCTCCCAACTTAAATCAATGTACTCAATTGGCGAGAATTCTGAAGATAGATCGCTTGAAATCCCTTAATAACTGCATTATTTCTTCACGAATCATTAAAATTTAACGCTCTATTCTAATAAAGCCTTTGCACTTGTTTTCAAAAATCTATTTCCTTAAGCTCTCAATAAATTGCGCCAAGCCGAAAACTGTGCAAACCGCTAGAACTCACTTTCTCAAAATCAGCATTTTATTTTTTCGCCAAATTAAAAAAAATTACATATTAGCCTCGGAAATCTTCAATTCTTATTGTTTTGCGTATAAAACATTTCATTCCTGCTCCGATTTCCCATGCACACGGTATTATAATAAAAATGAACAATCTTAGAAATATAAACTAACAAAAGAAATCATTATTATTCTTTTATTTTTACTTTGAGAATTTAAAACATCTTATTCGGCAAAATCGCCACGCATGGCAACCACGATCCTTATTTCACACTTATTTCACTACAGGGGTTACAATTACGGAAAGCTTTTTGCGTGGAGAACATAAAAAATCTCTTAAATTCCGGGAACGGTTGGACTTTCAAAGTTTTAAAGTGGACTATGATTTATTCTACATTATTTTACATATCTGTGCAAAATTTCAGGCTGATAGGTCCATTTTTGTGGATTTGTACACAACTCAAATTCACAAACAAACAAACAAACAAACAGAATTTCATTTTTATTTATGTAGGATGGAGCTAGCGCTCCAAATCAAATAGACGTTAATCTTTTTAAACATTTAATGAGACGAAACTTTAATACAACGACGACACTAACATTTAAAACATTGAGAGGTAGAAATAAAAATAAAAATAACATCAAGAGAGCTATTCTGCTCTTTTAACATCGAACGTCTGCCCAGTCTCGTTCTCCGTCTAGAGTGTTCTTTGGCGGGGAAACAACTGGCGGGAGTTGAAGTTATAGTTCGTTCAGTGGTGTTGCCACAGCAGAACTAATTATTATCCACACGGCCGTCCTGAGGTTACAGACGTCCGCGGCTGGGTTGAAAAAGCAAAAGATCTGAAAAGATAAAAGAAAAACAAGCAGAAAAAGGGAGAAAAAAAAAAGTTGAAAAACAAAGCATAATAAGATTGGGTGTTCAGTTGTTGCACCACTGTTTCATTTTATCTGCTGCAGTTGACGTTACGGTGGGACCTTCATGATGTCCTAACTTCCGAACTTCGTAACGATCGTTGGGGTTGATTTTTGTGATCTCATAGGGTCCGAAGAACTTGGGTCGCAGCTTTAGTCCAGTTCCAAACTGAGTTCGTTGTATTGCCACTTTGTCACCAATCTTGTATTTACAGGCTGGTTTACGTCGTTTGTTATACTGTCGTATATTTTCTTCCTGTAAACGGAGGATATTTCGTTTAGCTTCGATACGTAACGCTTCTTTGTCATCAATAATTCTTTGCTGGTGTTCCTCGTCAAGAATTTTTTTAATCTGTAGGTCCTCCTGTTGTTTCATTTGAACACCAATTAAAAGTTCGAAAGGTGTGAATTTTGTACTGCGTGTGGTGGTACTATTTAAGATACGTTGCAATCGCGGGACGTATTTAAACCATTTGTCAGGTTCATCTATAGCTAACTTAGTTAAAACGGGGATAATTGTGCCATGAATGCGTTCAACCTGACCGTTTCCACGTGGTACACCTGTCGTAATTGAAATGTGTTCAATATACTGTTCCTGGCAGTAGCTTTGAAATTCTGAAGATGTGAATGCGCTACCTTTGTCTGTGATGATTTTTGAAGGGTTGCCAAATGTAGTTTGTTGCAAGGATAGTTTGTCCAAGGCATCTTTCGTAGAGGTTGACTTCACGGGATAGATCCATATAAATTTCGAAAAGGCATCAATTACTGTAAAAATATATTTATAACATTTTTTTGTCGATGGTAAAGGTCCTAAAAAGTCGCAATGGTAACATTCAAGAGGTGCATCACCTTTTGGAATTGGGTGAAGCAATCCTTCTTGTTTTCCAGATTTTCGCGAGGAGCGAATGCAAGGAATACAATTTGAAATAATTTCTTGAACCAATTTCTTAAGTTGAGGGATGTAAAATTCACGAGAAACAATTGATTCGGTTTTTTGTGAGGCAAAATGACCTTGTGAATGGGCGTTTAGCACGATTTCTTTCTGCATCATTTGTGGAACTACTAAAAGTTCGGTATCCTTATGAAGTTTATAAAGAATGCCGTTTTTAACTAAATATTCATCGGAAGGTGTAGATTCGAGCATATATTTAATTTGAGTTATAAATTCATCTTGATCTTGGGCATTTTTCACCTTTTGAGTGATATCATTTGTGGTAATAACAAGAATGGGGTTACGACTTAAAGCGTCAACATGTTTCATCTGTCTACCGGATCGATGACAAACTTCATAATCAAAGTCCTCTAACATCAATGCCCATCGAGCAATTTTAGCTGGTAGATCTTTTTTGTGCATCGTTTTTTGGAAAGCATCGCAATCTGTGATAATTTTAAATTTTGTACCTAGCAAGTAGGTGCGAAATTTCTTTAGCGCCTCAACGACGGCGAGAACTTCCAGTTCGTAACTGTGATATTTTTCTTGTTGAACTGTAGTTTTACGGCTAAAATAATGAATAGGATGAAACTGTCCATCATCTGATTTTTGTAAGAGCACAGCGCCAAAACCTAAGGAGCTTGCATCAGTGTGGAGTTCTAATGGGTATCCTTGTTGATAAACATGAAGAACTGGGTTTTGTGAAAGAATGTTTTTCAGGTGTTGAAAAGCTGCTATTTGTTCAGGTCCAAAATTAAATTCTACATTATCCCGAAGGAGGTCACTTAATGGTCTAGCAATCAGCGCATAATTTGGAATAAACTTTCTGAAGTAACTTGTTAGTCCAAGAAAACTTTGAACTTGTTTAGGGTTTTGAGGTTGTGGGAATTTTTGAACTGCCTGTGTCTTGATAAGTGACGGTTTAACTACTCCGTTTTCGATAATATAACCAAGGAATTCTATCTTTCGTTGTAAAAATTGGCACTTTTTTAAGTTCAATTCGAGGCCATAATCTGCAGCTGTTTGGAGAACTAGGCGCAATTTTTGTAGGCCTTCGACCTCGTCATTAGATGGTATGAGAAGATCGTCCATGTAAACAATAAGAATGTTATCGCGAATGAGATCTCTAAAAACTGTATAAACATATCGTTGAAAAACACTAGGGCTGTTGGATAATCCAAATGGAACTCGTAAAAATTCGTACTGGCCTTCATGAGTTACGAAAGAAGTATATTTAGTGCTGTTAGGGTCCATAGGTACATGAAAGAAACCATTTTTAAGGTCAAGTGTAGTGAAAACCCGAGATGTTCCAAGTTTATCTAAGGCTTCTTCTATGAGTGGTAAGGGAAATTTATCTTTTATCATTTTTCTATTAAGCCTGCGGTAATCAACACAAAGTCTGTAATCTCCAGTTTTTTTCTTACATAGAACAATCGGGGCGGCATAATCAGAGCAACTTTGTTTAATAATTCCATCATTTAACCAATCTTGAATTTGTTTTTCCACAATTTTCTGTTCAGCAAAAGGGAGTCTTCGAGAGCGTTCTGCTACGGGTATTTCATCTTGTAATAAAATAGTCATCTGAATTTCAGTGTCTTTAACTTTATGGGGTTTGTAGGAAGTAACGATATTTTGAACTTCCTCACGAATTTCAGAATTCAAAATGTGTGAAAGATCAAATGGAAAAGTTTGGTCATTAGAAATATTAGCAATATTAACGAAAATGTTATCATCAAGGGTACCGCATAAATGAATACCGTCTTTATCAAATGTAAATTGGGTTTGCTGCAAAAAGTCGCTTCCGATAATTACATCAAAAGGAATCAAGTCATCTTTTAGAACATGTATTTTAGCAGGTAAAGTAATCTTTTGAATTTCGATGGAATCCTGGAAAAACCCGAGGCTATGAACTTCGTTTCGGCCAATTCCTGAAAAGGGAATGGTGTTGGAATGCAATGGTGGCGAACCGATTCTTCGATGTGTTTTCTCATTAATAAGGGTTGCTTGTGACCCAGTGTCACAGAGTGCTGTCAATTGAATTCCTGCAAGTTGAATGTCAACATGCATGGGATTTTTCGATGGAGTTTGAGGAGATAGCACATTTACAATTTTATCAGTAGTAGTTTTTTGAGATTCAGATTTTGGTTTCGAATTTCGAGAACTTTTGGGACAATTAGCATGAACATGACCAAAATTTTTACATCCATAGCATTGTTTACCATGTGACTTATTCAAACATTGGTTGCTTTTATGACCCTTCAAGCCACAAGAATAACATACTGGTTGTGTATTTGGGTTACGTTTATTGTCGAGTTTCACATTAAGGTTGGAATCATCGAATTTTTTCTGATTATTTTGTCTGAAATGTTGAGAACTGTTAAAGATTTTTTCATAAATCTTTAATTTTTCCTTGAATTCTGGGATGGATTTACAACCGTAAAGGAAAATTTTATTGTGTGATGAATCTGGAATTCCATTTATAACATATTCAATCAGGGAGGGATCATCAAGAGATCCTTTGTGTGCCAAATCTCTCATAGCTAAGAAATATTCTTGTAGGGTTTCAAACGGTTTCATACGTCGAGATTCCATTAATTGATGTAACTGAATGCTGTTAATTTTGTCAGAAAATTCCTCTAGCAAATGGTGCTTCAATTGTTCCCAATTTGTGATTCCACGAATAGACCTAATTAAAGTTTGAGCGGGACCAGTCAAACATTTTCTAACAAAAGTAATTTGGTGAATTGGATTGTTTATTTGGTACAAATAAAAAATTTCTTCAACGTCGGATATGAAATTCTCAATGCTATAATTATCGCGAGACGAAAAAGGTTTTATTAAATCAACAACGTCTTTGAGACTAAATAAATGGAAAGAGGAACTCGTAGTTTCGACTGAAGGCAATAAATTCTGAGCTGATTCACTAAAAGGAATCTGTGTCTGTTGCTTATCCGAAAATTCTTTTGCGTCAGGGGTGGGTGGGGAGGGAGTACTATTTTCACCCACGACGTTATTTGTTTGAGATGAACTGTCAACCGGATGTGAATCATTGACTTCGCTTTCCGAAAGATCGGAAGAATCTGCTTTTAATAACGATAAATCATTAAGACTCGTAAGAATGGTGTTAGCACACTTATCTGGGTCAGTTGAGAATTCTAAATGAAGTAAATTGCAAATAGAAATTAGGTCTTTAAGTGAAAACTCTTTAAGTACTTTTTGTTTCGTTTCTTCTAACTTGAATGGCTGTGGGAAACCTGTAAATTTGCGTAATCTGACGCGATTTTGTCTATCGCCGTCTGTACCAAAAATTAAGCGATGTAAAACCTTTATTTGACTCGTACTACCAATTTTAACGATTTTGCGATATTGGGGTAATCGCTGAGAGTAGACATGATTATATATATTCAAATAGTTACTGTACACAGATATGCAAAACCAAGATCAAAACTCAAACACTTCGGAATTTAAAATAGAATTTCAGTATCAAACATTTTCTTCACATTAAGGCATTTAAATCTCATTAAAAGAATATAGAGACTGTTCTCAAAAATATGCATCAGAATAACAATATAATATGTTTCAAAACTGTATTCAATTCACAACAAATCAAAATGTATACGAAATACGTGTTCTTCAAATGTTGCTGTTCAAGAAAACGAAGGTATATAATTCAATCAAACTTCTAATTACCAATCTTTCAAATTACGCATCAAAATATTCATCAAATCATCAAATTATTCCTCGAAATCATCAAATAAATTCATCAAAGTAGAAAGCCAAGAAAACAGAAGTAATAGAGTCAACGTGAAAGTCGCATCAAAAAAAGAATTTCGCATCAATTAAAAAATTCTTGCATCAAAATAACGTTGAAATATTTCCTCAGTTTTCTTATATCTTGAATGAGATGAGTATTTCATTAATCATCGACATTTTCTTGAACAAGCATCAACGTATGCATCAAGTAATTAGAATATGATTAGAATGTACTTACAGTTTGTGTTTCTGTTCTTGTTTCGGCATTCCATGAAAATATTATCCTCTGTAGCACATCACTTTTAATTTCGCTGACATATAAATCACAAGAACAATAAATATTACAAGAAAAGTATTAACTTTTTTAGTTCCGGTACTGTATCTAGGGGATGTGCGGATTCGAACGGCGAGCACCCATGTAGGATGGAGCTAGCGCTCCAAATTAAATAGACGTTAATCTTTTTAAACATTTAATGAGACGAAACTTTAATACAACGACGACACTAACATTTAAAAACATTGAGAGGTAGAAATAAAAATAAAAATAACATCAAGAGAGCTATTCTGCTCTTTTAACATCGAACGTCTGCCCAGTCTCGTTCTCCGTCTAGAGTGTTCTTTGGCGGGGGAACAACTGGCGGGAGTTGAAGTTATAGTTCGTTCAGTGGTGTTGCCACAGCAGAACTGGTTTGCCCACTCGAGAGCATGCCACGTATAACTGTCCGTGTGAAAAACATGGCGTGCTCAAATCTAATCCACAAACAGACATAGTTTGGCCTTGAGACTTATTGATAGTCATTCCATAAAAAAATTTGCTCCCCCCCCCAAAAAAAAGGATGTAAAATCTGAAACACTTTCAGATTTTAAATACGCACTATAGTGCTATATATTAAAATCGTATCATAATTTATGCGTTTCGTCCCTATTTTTCGTCCTTATTTCCATTAAGTTGGAAAAGTTTTATCATTATTCATGACTGTGCTGTATTTTTCTTCCTTATTTTATAAAACCCATCTTGGAATCGAAACTTATATTAAATTCGCCTACTAAAACTATTTTACAATCTTCGCCAAGTATATCACAACTATACTTCACCGTTTTATATATTGTTTCCTACTTTAACGCCTCGACTCTCGCCAAGGAGGCGATGATTAAACATATGCAGTTACCATGACGATTTTTTTGCATTTATGTAGAAATCGTAATTTAGAATTAAAATGGCGATTTGGAACAACATGTAAGTACAGCATGCCGTTACATTTTTATTTATTTTGGATTACCAATTAATGTAGTTTTAATAATTAAATGTCTTCAAATTCCTTAACTGGCGCGTTTTATCGCTAGTTTGTTTACTTTAGTTATCACCTAGTTCTTTTGGGTGCGTTGAAACGGTACTTACGTATTATCCGGCGGTCACTTCCGCCAAACTACTTTTTCGTAGATTTTAAATACGTTGCCAATCGTATTCCAAACCATCAACAATTTCATGTGCCCGGCATTTATCTTGGTGAAAAATTGCTTGTCTTGGCTGACCGCCGGGATAATACGTAAGTACCGTTGAAACTTGTGCATAACTCCCAGAGACCCATGACTGCAAAGCTCGCCAAAGTACGGGGATTTTTTAGGTTGGCGAGAGTGGGGGCGTTAAAATAGGAATCAACTCTTTCTTGTACCATAAAACACATCTTTGGAATCGAAATCTATCTTAAAATCGCCTACTGAAACTGTTTTACAATCTTCGCCAGGCATATTCTTCCTGTAGCCATATTCAACTATACCGCAAAGACATTTTAAATGCTGTTTGGAATGGGCATCATAATCCATGAGTGTACCGTGTTTTCCTTTCTTGTTCCACAGAGCACTTCTTCGGAATAGAAATCTATATTAAAATCGCCTAATAAAACTCTTTTACAATATACGCCAGGCGTTTTCTAACTATACGCGAAATATATTTATAATAAATTGTCACGTTTTGGCACCACATTTAGCGATCAATTATCAAAAATTGCAAACCTTGTGCGACTTTCAACATTTTATTAACGCCCCCCCCTCTCCACATTATCTGGCAAACACATTTGAAAAGTGACTCGACACGCTAATGTCTACACAGAAATCCTGATTGAAATGAATAGCACTCTGGGGCTAAACATTTTGGGGTGGACCGCCCTTATGACTTAGGGGTATGAGACATAGTTAAAAACCTATTCTCAGACCTAACGAATATACATAGAAAATTTC
>JAWZYV010018919.1:0-69440 GCA_038373885.1 Cheiracanthium punctorium
TAATTACCCAAACGAGGGCCCCTTACTTAACACGTGCTATGGGGCCCCTGGCAACCGTGGGGCAAGAACGCATGCATGCTGTACTTTCAAGTCACTCTCTTCCATGCGCTGCTGCTAAGCGGTCGACATCCCGACCAGCCAAAATTCAATCTTTGTAAATATGATATTCCCCTTTAAAATGTATATTGTATAACCTAGACGGAAAATAAATATATTGTACTCATTCAAGAGCACGAAACTAAAATATATACAAATAATAATGTCGTGTATTCCAGTTTTCGTTCCAGCCAATTTAGCGGGATGACGGAGGAGATAACGGACTTACGCCATTGAAGGAGGTAAGTGATACCTCTTTTACCTCCTCGCTTATTTAATACCCACCACCAACGCTATGCCTAGCATGACATGCGTCGTTGTTTTCAGATTTTGGAGGTTTTCTAACGCAGCAGAAAATGGCCGGTTTTTAGAGGTAAGTTTTATATATCGGTCTATATAATACTCATTTGAATAAAGTCTAATATTTGCTTAACACCGCAGAATTTGCTTAGAAAGCCAAAATATACCTATTCCGATTAAAAACGGTCAGAAATGATGAAGAGGGATTATATCTATAAAGGAGCATTTCAGAGAGAAATCGCTCCGTTTAATGATGAAAGACAATCAAGATTGAATGAATGTATTTCTTTCTAAAAGGAGCGTTATTCGCTCCAAATTTTTCGCTACGCCAAAAGAAAATATTTCACTCAGACTGAGAAGAGCAACTTCGTTACGCAAAAGGAAGAAAAATCCTGTCAGTCTGAGTGTTTTTCGCTCAACCATTTTGAGAGAGTAAGACTGAACTGAAATACCACTAATAACACTTTAATGGTCGTGGTAATTAGGGTTGAAGGCCGGCGGTAGCTGGCGCCCTGGACAAGCTAATTTTTAGCGCCCTTTTTAAATAAGTCTAACTCGTTTATGACGACTCCTTATTTAAGAAGAACCCAGATTGAATGAGGAAATCGGAAATACCTGGGTGGTAAGTTTATGGGAGTATAACTCGCTTTTAACGAGTAAAACCTGGTTATATCGAGGAATATTTTTGTGATTTATAAAATTTCTACTGACTTCCACCTCACCAGCTCTGATAATCCTTTCTTAGAAAAAATCTTTTAACATTCCAAAGTCATTAAAGACGACGATGATAACCAAAGGCGGATCCAGGGGGAGGGCGCAGGGGGCGCGCGCCCCCTCCGAGAAAAATATATTTACACTAGATAAATGGGGCTTTCACCAATATTAAGTGGGCTTTACACTAGATAAAATGAGTATTCGGGATTTGCGCCCCCTCCGAAAAAAGTTTCTGGATCCGCCCTTGATGATAACAAAGAATAGGAAGAAACTACAAAGGGAGCTTACCTGACCATGGACAAGTGGGACAGTCTGACGTTGGATAAACCTTCAAAAGAAAAAAAACTCCATTCTCTCTCCTAAGATTGAGTTTTCAGGCGCCCTGGGCAGCTGCCCAAGTTGCCCGTAGCTTGATCCGGCACTGGTTGGAGGTCTAAACCACATTGAATATGTATGCTAAACCTGTAGGGCCGTTTATCACCCATTTCAGTTAACCTGCATTACTAATACTGAAAAATGTGAGAAAATATGAATCTATTCACTCTAGAGATCCACCGCCCACCGAGAGTGACATTAATTGTTTCAGAGTAGTTTAGTTAGTAATGAAGACAGTAAAATAAATATTTTGTTGGCCAACTACCTATTTAAAATTTGAAAAAGAAGCCCACAATGGAAGTGGTGGGGGGATGACTTAAAGCTTAGGTCAAATTAAATAAAATCAATAATTTTATACTCAAGTAAAATTAACCAAAATAATGTGAAGAAAAATATTCAAACATACAAGTCCATTAATTTAATATAAGAGGACATTTCATTAGTCAGTGCTCAAGCTAATTTAAGGGATTTGTCGCTAAATTTAGCAACTTTTCACTGTATTTAGTGAATAAATTTTTTGGAAAGTGACATTTTTGATGATCTTGCTCTCTAATTTAGAGATTCAGATGAATTTGGAGTATTGTTTCAAACTTTCTAAGATTTTAAAATCTAATCAGTACTACTTTAGAAAAGAAATGATGCGATGAAATGTTTAAGAATGGATCGTGGATGAACAGACATATTAGGGACGTAGCCAGAGAATAGGCGATGGAGGCCTCGGCTCCTTCCGAAATTCACACTTTTCTTAATTGGATGTCAATAATCAAGCTTTTTCGTAGAAATGCTATCTTAATTAGAAATGCCTCCTTTTGGGACCGTCCCAATTTATCTTTTTCTTTCTGGCTATGTGCCCGAGACGTACATTTCAATCATCCAATTTTATGTGTACTTTTATCCGCTATTATACTGTAAATATTCAAATATAGTATGAGTGCTATTTTAAGTATGAGGGTTCTATTAGAAAATAGAGCAACATCCATTCGAAATCTATTATTAATTTCAGTTGGTATTTTTTTGGAATTAACCCCTTATTGGTAGGATATTTTTTCGAAATTATTATTATTTTTTTTTTTTTTCATAGTTACCAACCCTTACCGAACACATCTAACCGCTTTTTGGAAACAGTAAATTTTTAATATCTTTTCAAAATGTTAACCAACCCACACGTACATTTGGAAACTATATATGGTATTCAGTTGTCCACGATCTTTTTCTATATTCTAACATAAAAATCACTGTACATATAAAGCGTTAATTATATGGCACGCGCCGCCGACTGTGCGGGCACAAAAACGCCGAAAGTGTGAGATGCGACTTCGAAGAAGAAGGGGTCGAGATCAATTAATGTGTTTGAAATATTTTATATTCCTAATTTTCAATAAACACAGTTTTAAAAGTACTGACTTTTTCTACTTCAGAATAGCTGTTTCATCTGACTGCAGAACTTCGCTTACTCTAGACTCATTTATTGCTTAGGGATTAAATTTCGTAAATATAAGTTACGGGAACAATCAAAATGCATTTAAAACTTTCATAAATGTGAAACTTAACACAATTTAAAACTTTTTGATGAAAATTATCTAATTATTTGCAATCTCGGCTATTATAAACAAAATAACGACTTACCTTTTTTTCAAATGTAGAAAACGCAATGATAAAATTGGTAAAGCTTAATCCATAATTTAGGCCCGTGAAAATCATAAAATTCAAGAAAAATATTTCAAAATATATATAACATATATACACAAAAGTTAACAGACTCGTACAAAGTCTAATACAAGTGAACACTTCTAATGGCTCAACTTCGGTTAGTAACTTTGAGAGAAGAAGTAACTGCAAAATAGGATTTGACCAACACATTTGCACAATTGTAAATGGGAAAAAAATGTTCCCATGCTTGCAAAGGTAACCAAATGCAGGTCATTTTTTATTCTTTGTGTACTCTTATCTTCAAATTAATACCAGACGCGTGAAACATACTTCGAAAGTTAGTTTAGAGGGGGCCCCCCACAGGTATTAATCAATCAGTCCTGGGTTTTGACAACAAAAAGGCCTCTTCCGCTGATCTTTGTGTTTCGGTTCTTTTCAAAGAATTCAATAATGAGCAGTCGTTATGACCAATGGTCCAGATCTGATAACTGTATTTTTCTCTAACTGATGTTTTCGCTCTTTCCACGGTGAAAGGTGCGAAGGTAAGTGACATTTGATCAGAGCTGGGGTGTACTTTCAAAGAATACTGTTCGTAGAAAGGCACTTTTATAAATGATGTTTAGCTCTGAAAGATGCAGAGTATTCACACAACACTATCAGTCTACTTTAATTTAAAGATATCTTTTATATTTTTCACGATAAGAGAGAGAGACATAATAAAAAATATAGAACGGATTTGGGGGCCCCTCTGAAACCGGGGCCCAGGTGCCTTGCATCCGCAGCACCCCCCCCCCCCCTTGTGGCCAGCCCTGAGTGAACTTAAAAGTTTTTGCATGGTAGGGGTTATGTTGTTTGATTTCTACGAAGTGTCTCTTTTGTGTTCGAGTAGAGAGAAAAATTTTCAAGCTACAGATCTGAAATGCAGTGGTTCCCGCTTATTCTGGTCACATCGAAACAGATTCAAACTGACCGGAATAACTGAAATCCAAAATAAACAGCGGGACCAAAGAGAAAGTGAGAGGCGCAAAAAGTATGAATAATTTAAGAAAAAATTGATGAATTAAATCAAAATATATAAACTATATTACTCAATAGTTTGACGTACGAACACATTTATTTAAGAATAAAGAAAAAAGAAGTAAAAAAAATACATTCATACATACATATGTGCATTTATTTAAAAAAATAAATATAACTATTACAACTTCTTGGGGGGGGGGGATCCGCAATTAAAGGCTGTTTTAGGTGTATAGTGTAATTCAGCACAAACTAAATTTAACTTAGTGAAAGAGGTAACCATTTATGTTGTTCTCAAACCCTCTACGTAAAGCAGGGTTCGCGTTTACTCAGATTTTTGAGTAATTTATCCAAATTTTGTTGACTGTGATGCAAAAAATAGGCACATAATGGGTTTTATATATGCAAAAATCCATATTTCTCAAGGTAATAAACTTTTGTGACTCACTTCTATCAGACTCCAGCGTGATTCTTGAATTTTTTTAAAGTAAAAAGAAATACATATTTAAAATAAAAATGAACAGCTATAAAGAAAATTATTAAATAAATAGTAGTTCTGCAGTAAGTTGGCCTGCAAAGGGTTTGCTGACTTATATTCTAACAAGAAAATATAACTATAAAAAACAATGGTTAAAAAAATTTTAAAGTTCACAATTTTAAAATGTAATAGAAAACAGCCAATCAAAAACAACATATTTTTCCAAGTGTACAATAATATACTTTTATCTGTGGTCATAAAACAAATTTGGAGCTTTTTATTTTTCTTTAAACAACCCGGGTTTTTTAAAACCCTGGTTACCTATAAGTTTTCACACGTTACAAGTTTTATAAAATTAATAATTAAAATGTTGCAGATAATTATATTTATTGTGTATATGTTCGTTTTATAAAAGGATGTAAAACAAGATAATACAGTCGTCCCTAGCCACTTTGTGCTTCGACTTTTGCATCTTCACTCTATCGCGTTGTTTTCAAAAAATCCTTTTTTTTTTTCTTATTTTTGATTGTTGTAAAGGTTTTTGTTTGAAAAGTTGCTCGAGACAGTGAGAATGAAGAACGAGCCAATTGCAGCCGCTCCTAGTTGGGAGATACCAAGCCAATCCGAGCGTGCTTGTTCACTGATTGGCTGTCCTATCCTGAACACTGATTGGCTTAGCAAGTTGCCAGGCCTCACGTAAGTTCGTTTCTCTCATTTATCTAAGCCCCACGATTGGCTCCTAAACGTGCTGCTTCTTCTAAGCCTTCTGACGATGAAATTAAGCGATGCTTACCACCCAGGAGAAGGTGAAACTCTTGGATATGATCATAGATAGCAAGAAAATAGTGGAGGTTGCCCGCCATTACAACTTGAATGAGTCTACTGTTCGCTCCATCCGTAAAGATGAAAAAAACATCCGTGCAATGGATACTGTTTCTTTCAACAAGGGAGCAAAGCGTGTCGTGACAAGTCGTAATAAGTTCATAGTGAAAACGGAGTATGCCCTAGCCGTTTGGATCAGCGACAGCCGCAAGAAAAACATTCCGTTGGATTTGCTGGTCATCCGGGAGAAGGCGAGGCAGCTCTATCAGTGCTTTACGGCGGACGAACCTCAACCAGGACCCTCTTCTGCAACGTTCACGGATTTTGTGGCGAGCAGTGGCTGGTTGGAGAAGTTTCAGTAGAGGTTTAATCTGAAGAGTGTCGCCCTCCACGGAGAAGCTGCCTCTGCTGACCAGCCTGCAGCAGAGTACTACGTGAACAACACGTTCCCGAAGATCCTTGAGGAGGGCAAGTATCATCCAAAGCAGGTGTTCAATAAGGATGAAACAGGACTGTTCTGGAAAATAATGCCTTCCCGGACATTCATTTTCAAGTATGAGGCCAAGGTCCGTGGCTTCAAGATGTATAAGGATTGTGTGACCATCGTTATGTGTGGAAATGCTGAGGGATTTTTGCTCAAGCCTGCCCTTATCTACAAAGCCAAGAACCATAAGGCCTTGAAGAATAAAAAAAAAGGACCTGCTGCCATTGCATTGGATGCACAACAAGGGCTGGATCACGAAGCAGGTGTCATCGGACTGGTTCCACGAGTGCTTCATAGCCCAAGTCAAGCTATATCTCATGGAGAAGGGATTCCAGTTTAATGTCCTTCTTTTTTTGGACAATGCTGTAGGTCATGCGTAAGACCTATTCTACAGCAGTGTGCGGATCGAGTTCCTTCCTCCAACACCACTTCGCTGATCCAGCCCATGGATCAAGGCGTTATTTGCACGTTCAAGGTCCTCTACACGTGAAACACCCTGCAGCACCTCGTCAAATGCATGGACCTTGAGAAGAACTTCTTACTGAAGGAGTACTGGCGGCAGTATACCATTGCGACCTGTCCGAAGAACATCCAGGCTGCGTTCGAGGAAATGAAGATGGAGGCTGTAAAGGCCAGCTGGAACAAGTTGTGGCTTGAAATTGTCCATGACTATATGGGGAGGGGGGTCATAACACCCTCCCCCATGAGGAATTTTTTGCCATACAAAATGTATATTCATCACTCCCTTATCATACGGCCGTATACATATATGTGAGTTGCAGAAGTCGTAACCCCTCCTCTCCCCCATGAAAAACTTCTGGCTACCCCACTGCCCCAGAGGATATAAGAAACTTGGCAGTGGATCAGACAGATGGGCTAGCTTGGATGCTGGGAGGAGAAGGTTTCGAGGATATGACCCACGATGACATAGATGAGCTGCTGGAGACGAATTTTAATCCCTAACTGATGAGGATCTGGTGGAGATGATTAAGTCTGTGAGTGAGAAGGAGAAGGAAGAGCAGCCAGAGGTTCCTGGGGGTCAGGAGGAGGAAGTTGACCTTACACTTGAGCGTCTCTTGCAAGTCGTGAGAACTATTAAGGAAGTACAAGACATGATTGACGAATGGGATCCACAAATAATGCGTGCATTGCAGTTCCGGAATGCACTTGATGAAGCGATGGAACCCTACAAAAGCCTCCTCATGCATATGAAAAAACTGCGTAAGCAACTGCCTATCATGATGTTCTTGAGCTGATCACCCAGACTTGCACTCCCTACATCTAGTATTCCTTCAGTGGAAGAAGATGACGACGCAAGTGCTGAAGATTCTGCTACTGAAGTTGTGCATTCAGAGGTGCAGTAACCTTGCTCTTTGCTGTGCAGTACATCTTTTCATCTTCATCATGGAACAAGTTGTATTCTTCATAGGTTAGTGGTTGTGTGCAATTAAATGTACAATAATAATAATATAATATTTAAAACGTCTAATATTTGTAACGTCTTATTTTGTCTAATATATTGGGTAACACAAGTGTAATGGTAACTTAAAGGTGCTATTTCATGTCTAGAGGGCTCTAATAATGTTAAAAAACGCATTTAGAAGGTCTTTCAACAGGTTTTCTATGCTCTAACGACAAAAATATTTGATTTATGAATAAAGAATCCTACTTCGCGGAAATTCACTTATCGTGGTAGTCTGGAACCAATTAACCACAATAAACAAGGGTCAACTGTATTGATACTTGATTTTTCATTTCTGAGCTTATCAAAAAGGACTTTAAAAAGAAAAGCAGTGCATAGATGTCATATACGTAATGGTGGAATCGTCCCGCAAAATTTATCAAATATATTTTTAAATGTATCTCATTCTACTTTTTCTTTTTCAGGAAATGTATCAATTTACTTGCAGAGAGAAGTCCTGTGTATCTGCATTGTCTTATTAATGTTTGGAAAAGATATTTGTAACGTATATACTTTTCTAAAATAAAATACTTTATTTCCTATATAATTTGTTGAAAACTTTTACTAAGAAAAATATTTTTATCTGTTATGTATTTGTCTTTTATATTTTTTACTTTTTGAACATGTACCATGTAAGTAAAGTATTATAATCATGAAAAAATTCGACTTTGAGATTTTGATGTATTTAGGTGTTTTGAGGTCTTCTGAATTCATTCATACTCAGTGGCGCCGACTACGTGGGTGCTCCGGGGCTCAAGCACCCACTGAAAAAATTCTGTGGGTGCTCCGCACCCACAGAAATTTTAGTGCCATGTCATACTTTGAAGTTCGCAGAAAGGGCTAGGAAAAGACGTTTATGTGGGTGCTTCGGGCTTGTAAAAAAATTACGTTGGATGCTGAGCACCAGCAATCGTCTGATAACCCCAACACAGTGATGTACACTCAAGGAGGGTCCCCCCCCAGCCCCAATTATGCCATTACGCAATATGAATATTTGTAAAGCATATGGAACTTTTTGCATTATTTTAGTACTAAAATGCTTTATTTGCTTATAAGTTGTGTGATATTTTAAAAATTTAAAAGAAAATCTTTAATGGGGGCAAATGTATGTGGGTGTTTCGGCATGGACGTCCATATGAGTACTTTAAGACGTGGAGGAAGGGGGGAGGGGTTATTTCTTGCATTTGTAAGGTCATCGGCAATCGCGCTTTCAGACATTTTAGTACTGAAATAGTGAAAAGAAGGTTAGCTAATATAAAAATGTTCACTATACCGACGGCTAGAGGGAGGGACCCGAGCCCCCACCTACTTCCCTATATGATCACCCACGTCCTTTATAATTCAGATGCGCATGAGGAACTTCGATGAGACAATCACTGACGTAACTATAGGGCGGTAGAACGAGCAAAAGCCACGGTCCCCCGGCCGGAGTTCCCGGCCTTTCCCAAAAAGAAAGCTAGAAAAAGTGAACTCCAACATGTTGGTTGAGATTCTGTACAATGAGGAAGGACCCTATCCAATGAATTCATTACGAGCCCTAACGGTATAGTCACGCCACTGATGACGACGAGTGCTTTGCAACTGCGTAATTCGAAAATAAAATTTTAGTGAGGGACTTTTTTTTTTATGTAGTATGTCAGATCTCAAGCACCCACAGAAGTTTTCGTGGGTGCTAAATACTTGCATGTATTTAAAGGAAGTGCTTAATTTGCATGGGAGCTCAGCTCCGCTTTTTTTTTCTCGGTGAAGTTTTACACTAAATTAAAAATTTCAATTACTATCGTAATTGTTTCTGTTGATATTAATTTTATTACATCGCAAACTAATACAGAGGTAACAAAAATTCACTTAATAATATCTTAAATTAGGTAATTAATTTTGTAAATTGTAATACAAAAAATTAGGGTTCTTGCACTTTTTTGGATAGAAATGAAACCCTATTTAAAGGCAACTGAATGACAGCTACTTTCAGCTTATCGCTGCAATTCGGGGAAAAAAAAAAAAAAAAAAAAAAACCATGAAATTTTGGTACACAAATACAAAAAAATTAATTATGTCAAGTGTTTCAAATTTTTAGGATGTATGTTTTAGAAACTGCACTATAACACTGAAATAAACAATAAACCTGTATCATGTACGAAACTTTTATAAAAAATTCTTAAAAATCGAAAATTTTAAAGAACGTGTTATTCTTTATTTCGGTATGTAGTGCAGCTTATAAAGAATCATCTTAAATTTTTCCGAATCCTTGGTGCGATAGTTTACTTTAATTTGTGTACTAAGACCGCATGCAGATTTTGTTTCTTCGGCATACATACTTATGTGCCTCGGAACTGCAGTAATTATAATAAAATTCCAATAAATAGTAATTTAGCACATACTCTAAAATTTTAAAAAGTGCATGAAAAAAAAGTAATCCAAACAGGTAATATTTTTGTCTACTTAAAATAATAATAATAATTATAATAGTTTCTCATATGAGTACTAATTTAGAGGTGTATGGGGGTCATCTTAACTATCAGACATTTTAGCACGAAAATAATACTTAGAAGTTCAGTATGCTGTAAAAATGTTTACTATACGGTATAGATGAATAGGCGGGCTCAAATCTCAATCCCCCACTGCCACTTGCCTTCCTATCTGGCGCCCATGGAAACAATGTCTTTCTAAAATTCAAAACTTTTTCACAATGTGATGTGCGACTCCCTACAGCCCCACAGGCAATGCCTTTGCGCACTGCAGCCGAAGTCCTAAGTGCCCCCCCCCTTTCTGAGCCACAGACCTCATCCCAGAATCCTCGTCCTCCATGGGAAAATGTATGAATACAATGAGACTGTGTTAGCCCAAGAGTACCGGAAAACGGAGAATTTGAGGCAAAGCCGCTGGATACAATCAGAAGGGTCTGTGATCAGAAGGTCACGCGGGAAAGATAACACAGGAGTTAGGTGAAATACTCATTCCCATTATGGAAATGCTTTGAGGTAGTTCTAATAATATTACTGCAGGATTCCGAAGTGAGTAGGTTTAATTGTTTTTATTGTAAATAGAGAACATCAAGGTCTGTCTGTTTACAAGCATCTAATATACAACTCTTTACATGTCTGGAACAAAAAAAGATGCCCATTCATCAAAAAGTGTCGGCGCTTCGCTTTGGTTTTAATTGAATGAGACTGAGGCGAGGCTTCTAAGGTATAAAGGTTTGTGTCACTTTCTTTTAAAGTCTCAATTTCCTTCTCTTATTTTTGAATGATTTTAGTGCTCAGTTATTTATTGAAAAGGATGGAACAGACTGTGGTCCACACTAACATTTCGAGATGCCTTCCGTTTCATTTTCTGCGAATATTTTGTTCAATTTTTGTTCTTGTTTGACAAAGCGGAATTAGGTACTATTTGCTTTGATCTAGCCCAATGCTGTTTTTTAAAATTATACTGAAGTCATGAGCGCATGAACACACATTACTGAAATGTATGTCTCTCGTAATTTTGCAAATTTGACCACTTAATGGCAGAGAGTGAAATATCTCTTCTTCAGGAGGATGCTCAAAATCATGCCTGGAGGTTAAATGGCCAACAATTCAAAATATTTTTTGAATAATTATTAACTCTAAGATAAACAACTTTTTTGTTCTGCTTTATTTTTCTGTTTGCATTTAAACAGTTACCAATCTTTTTTATGTGGTCCTACACACATTTCAACATAGAAAACGTTGCATTAATTCATTCTGAGGAAACTATCTAGTTTTATTTTAAAGGTATAATTTTTGTAATTTTTTTAATTTGTTGCGAAAAAAAGGAAGGAAAATAGGCAAGGCTTAGCTGCAGCTGTTTATAGGGGTACAAAAATGTAAAAAAAAAAAAAAAAAAAAAAAAAAAAAAAAAAAAGAGAACAGGAAAGGAATGAGCTGAGAAACAATACTATGAATAACAATTTTTGAAAACTCTGAGGATTTCAGACAGGAACGAGATGGATTAAACAAGAATAAAATTGATCGTGAATTATTACATTCGAAAACTGAATCACTTTTTATACAAAATTTTCATTTATATGAGAAGAAATTTGACTGATTGTGATATTATTGTTGCATGTTCCCCCCCCCCCAATAAACGTAGTAATACACTTTTCTTTTGCTTTGAAATTTATAATGATTAGTTAAAACCAATCAAAATTCTATCTCTAAAAGTTTTAAAAAAAAGTGAAATAGTGTAATACACCTCTTTCAGCTCTGATTTATTACAAGGGCAAAGGGGGTGTGCGCCCAGGAATCCTCGAATTTTGACAAAGAATTTGCGTAAGGCAAACAAATTTAAGGTGACTCCAGCACAAGCAGATTTTTCTAAAAGAAGGGCATTTCATCAGAAATACTTCATTACTTTAAAAAGAATCTTGATTTAACTAGTTTGCTGTTATCGTTACTAAGACACAACGGTGGAGACTTTCATTCTATGCCCAGCGTTGCTTCACCGTAGTACAGATAATCGGATGCCAAAATTCACACTATTCACTTAAATTAAACTTTGAATGTCGCCTTCAGCGCTGGGAAATAAACACGCAATTTTGGTATATAAATACAAAAAAGAAAACTAATTATATCAAGCACTTCATAATTTTTAGGATGTATGTTCACAAGCTGTAGACACCGGAATAAACGAAAAATTTTTCAGAATGGCCACTCTTAGAAATATTTTGCTGTGCAGTTCCACGTTTAAGATTTTTTTTTTGAAAGTTTCCGAATTTATTGCAGTGTGTAGTGCAGCTTGTAAAGAATCATCCTGAATTTTTTCGAATCCTTGGTGCAGTTACTTCATTTTAATTTGTGTACCAAAACCGTGAGGTAGATATCGCTTCTTCGATCTATACCCTCAGATACTGGATATTTTATATGGAGCTAAAATGATTATTTGTATTACCCATTTCCCACTGGTAAAAATGTGTACGAAAAGTCAAATGATTGAGTAGTTACGAGCAAGGAAGCAAATAATAATAGGAAAAGATTGAAGGGTAGTTGGAAAAGATTCCATAAAGTTGGAAAGTGTATCGTTATTCATGAGTGTGCCGTATTTTTCTTCCTTGTTCCATAAAAACCCATCTTCGGAGTCGAAATCTATCTTAAAATCACCTACTAAAACTATTTTACAATCTTAGCCAAGTACATTTCAACTATACTCCCCTTTAAAATAAATTGTCGCGTTTTGGCACCAAACTTAGCGATCCTTTATCAAAAATTACAAACCTTGTGCGACTTTTAACATTTTATTAACACCCCCCCACGCACTTTTAGGGCACCCACAGAAATTTTGTGAAGTCATACTATTTTTATGAGATATATCTGCGTGTACGTGCATGTATTTGTGCGAACACTCTAACTCCTAAACGGTACATTCGATTGAGCTCAAACTTGGTATGTATATTATAGGAGATCATCATAACACAAACGTTACCCTATGGACAGATATTCTTGAAAGTGTGCAAGTGTCTGAATGGTGCATTCGACTGAGTGCTAATTGGTTATGTATGTTATAGGTTACGATCACATGACCTGCATAAATTTTGGTGTGCCTAGAGCGGATTATTCGTTCACAGGGTTGCGAAAAAAAATTCTCATACATTACGGCCTACAGATGTAAATCATTTATAGTGCATATATATATATTATAGGTCACAGTCACACAATCTGTATAGATTTTGGTGTGGGTAGAGCTCGGATGTTTTGTACAGTGCTACAAAATATTCTTATATATTATGGCGCAAATTCTCGAAAGTGTAGTACCATTTATAGAGTGCATTCAATTAGGTACATATGTTATAGGTCACTGTCTTGCATATTGTATAGATTTTAGTATGCGGAGGGCTCACAGTTTTTTACCGGGCTACAAAAAATTATTCTTATACATTACAGTCTATACCCTCAAATTATTTGAAGTGCACTAGCATCTGAACACTACATTTGATTGAGCTGATTAAATTTATTTAAATGCTTGGTAAAGATCAAGGGTTCAGAAAGTCAGTGGAGTTACTCCAGTTTTTTTTTTTTTTTTTTCCTAACAAAGGGAGGCTCAGATGCTGGGGTCACCGATTTCGATGAAATGTTGGTGGGTTATAGGGGACCCATAATTAAGTAAAATGACAAAATATTAGCCACCAACTCTCGCTTATTTTCAAGAAAATTCCATTTAAACATTTGACACATTGTTAAATACTAATTATTTTATGAATTGTTTGAGTTCTTCGTGGTTCCGTGTGGAGACGGAGATCAGAAGGTCCCAGGTTCGATTCCAGCTTGGTGCTCTGGATTTTTTTCCCCCTTAAAAATACATAACAGTTTAAAATGATTATGTAAAAAATATATTGCAAATTATTTTATAAAACTGCAGTTATAAATTTGTTATTTGTGTATATAATTGATAATTTACCAATACTTTTAGGACGCGAGGAATGATAAGGATTCGCTTCTTTCTTCGTTTTGAATGATGCAATTATTCTTTTAAGTTTTTCATCCAGCTAAAAAGTGTTACACAAATATAATTAAAGTTAGAGATCCAATATTCGATATAAACGATAAATGAAATTTTTATATGATTAAAAAATTTATGATTTAATGTAGAATTTAAATGCATTTAATTTTAAATTTATCAAACTTTGCTAGAAGTAGATAAAGAAATTAATAATAATAATAATAATTGAGAAATTCATAACAAAATACTTGTATGGCAATGAAAGTATTTTACCTTGCCCCTAAAAGTAATTCCACCTAAATGTACATTGCTTTGTCAACCCTGTGATGTGTAATTTCACTGACCCCACCCCAAAAACAACAACAAGAAATAAATTAATTAAAAGCTACAAAATTCTCCATATTGATATGCTAAATGAACGGGAAATAGGAACCTGAGAAAATGAATGCAATAAAAATTCATCTAAGTCATGTGCTTTCTGCTATCCCCACCATTATTTTCTGACATCAACAAAATTTTCTGATGAAAGCAGAAATACATTTTTTTCCCACAAGCAGAAATGAAAATACCATGTGAATACAAAAATATTTATTTCATATGTTGTAGCAAATGTCCAGACAATTTGTTTTGCATGTTTTCCATACAAATATCACCCTTCCTCAAGTACTCAACTGTATAAGTAGGAAAATATTTTTCGAAATGTCATTCATAAATAATGTTTCTCATTTTTGGCACTTTCATTTGCGGTTATTCAATTCTATTTCATAGATATAGTGTTATTTCAATAAATCACGTCAATTTTCAAATCATTTTAAACTGTATTATATGAATTTTTAGGGAGAAAGAAAAAAAAATGAAAAATCGAGAGCACCGTGTTAGATTCGAACCTGTGACCTTCTGATCTCTGTCTCCGTACGGAACCAGAGCGCCACGGAAAACACAATTGAATTGCCAAATAATTAGTATATAACAATGTGTCAAATGTTTAAGTGGAATTTTCTCGAAAATGAGCGAGAGTTGGCAGCTAATATTTTAGCATTTTACTTAACTATGGGTCTCCTATAACTAGGCTTGCCAGATTTCTGAAATATTCAACCGGGACACCGGAATGCCCCCAGTGTCGCGGGTATTCAAGGGTACATTTGCCCGACTTGAGGCTGAACGCGCTTACGCTCTCAACTGGGAGACGGAAGATGCCTGGTTCAAAAAAAGGTCGAGTCCGTCAATCTAACCGTTCGGAGTTTCCCGTGGTTTTCTACGAAACTTCGCGTAAATACGGGTTAGGATCCCTTAGAAAGTACACCACGGAGGAAAATCTCCTCCCCTCAGTCCAGATTCCTGGCCGTAACACTATATTTACATTTTCCCCTCAAGGGTACACACTTTTGGCGGGTTTTTGGAGTGTTTTAGAGGATAGTTTATTCTCAATGCTATGAATAAATGGTTATTTATTAAGAACCTGAACCAGGGGTATTAATAAATGACACAAGCATATAAATTTAAACATTCTATTTCTTACATGTTAATATTTATACGGGCTGCTTAAGTAAAAAGAAACACTTTGAATGAGGAATAAAGATTTGAACAATACTTTTATTACCACATAACCACTCTTCGATAGTTCTCACTTTTTATACAGTACAGTGAAACAAATGACAAAGTAATTATCCTTAAAAATCCTTCACATGTAATTATTTTTAGACTTTTTTGGTCATGTATAATCAAATTTAATTTTTACCGGGACGTGAAGTAAACCGGCCGGGACACCGGGATTTTGTCTGCAAACCGGGACGTCTGGCAAGCGTACCTATAACCCACCAACATTTCATCAAAATCGTTAACCCCAACGTCTGAGCCTCCCCTTGTAAGTATAAAATGAACAGCCGAAAGTAAGTTAATATTTTTTCCCCCTCTCTGAAAACTGTCTCAAACAAATAAAAGGTTCTATAAAGAACCTTTTATTTTGTTTGAGATTTATAGAGGAAAAAAAAATCAATCGACAATAGTATGACAAATTTCAGCAAACAAAGACCAGATTCACAATTTATTACGATTGTTTTATGACTATGATAATAAAAATTCCTTTTTCATATTTTAAGATTTTCTTTTGCAAAAAAGCAATCATAAGTTAAACCCTTATTTTAAAATAAATTTATAAAATTGAATTTATTAATAGGAACATTACATATTAATTCAGAAACCTTTGTGAAATAAACCGAGAGGTTTCTGATTAGATTTCTGTAAAACACTGAAACGTTACTCCTTAATTAAGAAAACTTTGAGATAAACCAAAAGGTTACTGAATGTATTTCTGAAATATACTGAAACATTATATATCTGTTCCTGAAACCTTTGCAAAAAAAAAGCAAGAAAATATTTAAATATTTTTCCAAAATATTCAGAAACATTTATAAATAACTTACCCGCCTAGTGCAGAAACGTTTCTGCAATATTAAACTACAAGAGCTGCCCCATATTTTGAGGTAACACTTCCAATTTTTTTTTTTTTTTTTTTTTTTTTTAGTTTAGCTAATAATTTTAGTTAACTAAATTTGTGATTTTTGAGCTTAAATGGTTTAGATTTTTCCAAGAATACCAGGTGTCACTACCTCCGCTAGGAGGAAAGCGTATGTGTGGTTCCAGGTAATTTTGAAAGCTCTGTTGCTGCACATCTGGAAAAAAAAAGATACAAATGGCATTCAAAATCAGAGTATTTTTAATGCACCAGTTAATGTTCTATTTGTTTTATATTTATGCGTTTTCATTTATTTTCAAGAGTTTTTTCTAGAAATCACTTTCATTTAATGGTTGAATTAAACAACTTATGGCTACAATGCATTCTTGTAACTGTAGTGTTTAAACTAGAATTGAAATGAGTTATTTAATTTAAATGAATAAGATTAAAAGTATTGAGTGTAGTTTTCATTAATGCAGTGAAACTTGGATAACTCTAACATGTTTAATTCAAAATTTTTGCTCGGCCACTAGAAATCTTTAATTATGTCTATTATGTTTGAGAGAATGTATGTAATTTGAATTTTTGGATATTTCAAACTTTTTCTCCTGGCTCTTCAACTTTGAATTATTCAAGATTGACTATATAAATAAGAATTATTTATTATGTCTTTTAAGATTATTTTATAATATGAGTACACTATATTTCTCTAGGTACAGATTTTGAACACAAAAAGTTCAGATTCAGTTATTAAGAAAAGAAAAATCAATTTTTTTTCTTGTCAGAAATGTGTGATTTTGTTTGTCAGTGGTTTGATTAATATACACAAAAAATTCAGTAAATGAACTAAGCTCTTTCACGTGTCATCATAAGGCCATCAACAGTTTGTGCTGGTAACGTAACAATTATTTATAAAAGGCTACTTTTACAGAAAGATGTTACATTCTGGCAACATTTTTCTGCTAGTTTTTTTGTATAGAAATAGTATTTTATAGAAATAGTATTTTTAGTTATTTCATGTATTGCTATTATATTTCTCCAAATGTTTAAATATTTTATACATATATTTAAAAATTTTAATACATTTACAGAAATATAGTAATAATAAAATAAATATAATACCAGACTACTTACTGGTATTATATTTATTTTATGCATTACTATTATATTTTTGTAAATTTATTAAAAATTTTAATTATATATATATATACATAGGCGTAATCTGGGGGGGCAATTGCCCCTGCAGTTGTAAAAATTGCCCCCCTAGTCTAAAAAGTCAGGGGCAAAGTTATGATTTTGAACACAAATCATGCATTTATAACCCAAATATACTATCAGATTCTAAAGGAAAAAAAAATTCCTCTGCAAAAATCAACAAAAGAATCGAGTCACAGAAGCTTTTCAACCCAACAGGAAGGATGCCAGATTCTACCAAATGGCCAAGCTAGATAATTTCTCAGGAAAGCAAAAATCAAGGGGCAGCGATTCTAAACTTGTCTGAAATCAATTGTTCAGCGTTAGAAAAAAAGACCTGTTGCTGTAAATAGTGAGCGAAAAGAGGTCATTTTCACAGGCAATGCCGCAATTAGAGTTTATGTCATCCGGGGCAAACCATAATTAGTGTCGTGTGCATGGGCGCCTATAGTAATTTTCCTGGAAGGGGGCAAACTTCAAAAACATTTTCTAGAGGGAGACAAATTTCAAACTTTTAACAAATTTAGTTCTGTTTTTGCCATTTGTTAACATCATGAGACATTAACTTAAAATTTTAGGGGGGCAAGTTCCCTACCTTGCCTCCCCCCTTATAAGTGTCCATGGTCGTGTGCCCCCTCGCATGGAGCCGCGCCCCATCCCAAGAAACTATAACTGATTTTGGCATTCCTTTTAGAATGTCTCCCGGTGCTTGTCCCCGCTAACCCCTCCCCCCCCCCTTTAGTTGCCGCCCTGTCACAGGTTGGGGCTAGTTTCTCATTTATATTTTAGTGAACCTAATTTTGGTGTTTGGAGGTCAGTAGCAGAGAGACAACACACTTTTATGATCACGTGCACAACTTACTTGACTTGACAGACGACTAATTGCGAATTCAAATACGACACAATTTAAGAGAACAAGAAACGGTCTGCGATTTTATGATTTATATCTGCTGCCAGGGGCAACTAGGGGCACGTGCCCCAGACTTGGTAGGGGGCTCCAAAATAAGTTATGGTTCCATGGGAGGGGGCCGTTCTAGTTGGTTCGTCGTGAGAGATAAACTTTAGTTGCAGTACTATCTAAGTCATTATTTCGATACCCTTCATGCATTAGAAAAATATAGCAGCAAATCCCCTCATTACTTCCTACTAACAGCGTTGCTCCCAGCAATACGGAGAAGCAACGTTCGACACAGAAGAGGAACCTTCACAGCTATTGTTTATAACGATCTGCTGATGTGCATACATGGGCGCCCAAAGTAATTTTCCTAGGGGGGGGGGGGCAAACTTCAAAAATTTTTTCTAGAGGAGGCAAATTTCAAACTTTTAATAAATTTAGTTCTGTTTTTGCCATTGTTAACATCATGAGACATTAACCTAAAACTTTAGGGGGGAGGGCAAGTTCCCTACCTTGCCCCCCTTATGGGCGCCCATGTGTGCATATAATTCTATTTTCTAGCATTTCAAAAAATTCGTTTAAAAGTCTAGCTAAGATAATATCTTTAACTTAACTTTTTACCATTAGTTTTAACATTTTTAGTGGCTTTTTAACATTAGTTTTCTTTAGTACATAGTATATGTACATTCACCTAATTTATATCCCCCCCCCTTTTTTTTCGTGAAAACGTCTTCAACTCAAAACCTTACATAATTTATCACGGGTCCGTCCAGGAATATTTTCCAGGGTCCCATTTTTGTAAAAACTGCATATTTTTGTGAGTTTCAATGCTTAATTTTGTGAATTTCAGCACTTATTTTTGTGGATTTTCAAACCAAATTTTAATAAAAGTCACTTTTTTTTTTGTTAATTGATGAAACACATTAAAATGTACGGTAAAATGCCAATGAAGGGCAGTTTTAATCGACTGTATTTTTGTGAAAGGGTTCCGTTTAAATCGATAGTAATTTTGTGAAAGGGCCACAAAACGGACCCAATTTTTGTTTGTATCGACCACTGTCCCCCGCTTATGCCGAGCTTTGGTTAATGAAATCACGCTAAAATTCGTTCCAGCTCCTCAAATTATTAAATATCTTTTTCCACATTACTTTTCTAAAAATATTTACAATACCACCCCCCCCCCAAATAAATAAATAAATAAAAATAAAAGATAAATAAATAAAAATAACGTACTGGACTCTTAAAAATTTTAAATTTTCTGTCCGAGTCAAGGAAAAACACGAACATTGAGCTCAGAATGCTGTAAATTTAACAGGTCGCTAACATTAAAGAAAGTGCTGCGGGAAGAGAGGTTACAGAAAATAGAAAATGTGCAGTGCAATCAGTTTCATTGTAATGTATTTCAAACCTCGCAAAAGAGGCTTTTTAACAAGGCATAAAATGATCGGTTTTTTTTTGGACCTACAAACAAAACTTAAGAACATGTCATCACTAAATGACCATTAAGATTCTATAAAAAATTGGAGTGATTTAAATGCGGAACGTGGCCCTTTTATCTCCCGTTAACTCAAAAATCAGTCACATCTGTGTTCACTTAAATAGACTAGGATCAGTTTTGCCCGCAAGCATATTGACTTTGTGAGAGAAGGAAGCTTTAAAAATTTTGTATGTAACATGATGTTTTATATTTCAAGTCTGTTAGTAATCTTTCGCTACCTGGTTGGAGGGGGGGGGGGCAATACCGACGTAGAGCACGGGAGATGTCCAAGAGGGTTGGAGGGATTATTGAATGAGCTGCAAAGAATGGATTACAAAGATAAATAGGTAAATGATGTCTGTGTGTCGAGTTTGGTTAAGTTAAATGAATTTTACCAGCCGAATATCTGTATCTTGCAGTGAAATATTAACTTGTTTTGTGTATGAGTACAGGTAAGTATCAGGTTGTAACGAAAGTTTTCCGCCAAATCTGCTTGACGCAGCTCATGCGGCACCCAGCGATTGAACTTGTACGTCATAGTCATGGGCGCCGGCAGAATATTTCCCAGGGGGGGCAAAGACTACTTAAACGCATGGTTACCATGTTTGAAAGAACAAAAAAGCAATGGAAAACACTGCATACAAAACTCCAGGAGGCGGGGCATTGTTCCCCCTTGCCTTATGTTGCCGGCGCCAATGGTCATAGTCCTTGTTTTCGAGTTTTAGGTACCAAACCTCCACAGGGTCATATGGCACAACAGTTGTACCTAAAGCTGTACACATATTATGGACACCAGATGGATTAATTTATTTATTTGCTGATTTTTAACGTTTGTTTCAAGGCTGCATCATTCATCCTCAAAATGGCAACTGGAACTTGGCGAATTGAAACTCTGAATAAAGATAATTACGGAAAATGCAAATGAAAGCGTTGACGTTCTGTAGCTGACTTTTTGCAACTGAATTGGATGTAAATGATATTTTTAACCCGGTTAGTTTCATTTGAGACACCTTGTACTTAATGATAACGATATATTATTTACAGATTTCACTGTACAGTGTTTTAAAGTAAATCTCTTTTTTTCCAAATCCCAAAAAGAGCCTGGAAAGATATGAGCAAACACGCCAACACGAACTGTTTGCGCAGATCATATTTGCGGTGGCGGGAAACTTTCGTTACAACCAGAGCCTGATTATGACCAACAGGGGCCCCGGGCATTGATGAATTTGGGGGCCCCCATTTATGAAATTTGTTTAATTTTTCATAAAATTTTGATATAAAAAAGAACATTTCAGAACAAAATTTGAAATTAGGGGCCTTTTGAGCCGGGGGCCCTGGGCAAAGTCCCGATTTGCCCATGCGATAATAAGGCCCTGGTTACAACCTAATAGTTTTCGCAATTTTCGCGTCAAATCGGTAAATTTTAAATAAAGATAAAGTATTAGTCTGGAGAAAATACTACAATGTACTGATCATTTGGGTTTTTTTGTCAGGAATTCGTTAAGGAGAAGACATCCATTATAGTTGCGCTTTGAGAGGGAATATTTATTTATGTAGTTTTGTTTGAATTAAAAATGATGCCTCTAGTTACTTATTGGAATGACAATTTGAAAATCAAAGTCGGCCGCTTCAGTTTTTGACCGTCAAATGTTTCTTGACAGTCAAGCCCTGCTAATGTCCAGTGGTTGTGGAGGTTTTTTTTTTTTTTTTGTAGTGAAGACATAGATTTGCAATTTCCAATCCTTCCAATGAACTTTGTTTTGGACGTACACACAGACTCTACCGCTAAAAACTGATTCGGTCCCCAGTGATACCAGTGGCTGGGGGGTTGGTTTGAGGAAAAAGTAAGCTCTTTTATCTATTTTATTAAATATACTTATTGCACTATTTACTTTTTGTTTTCAAGAGTTAAAAATAGCTGTACTCAAATTTCATCCGTTTTAGTACAGTACTTTTTCCATTGTTATATAGAAGAAATATTTTATGATTTATTAATGACTATATCATTTTATCTCTCGCCCCCTTTATTGAAAATTGTCCGAAAAATGTGTCTCAAAAATGTGTCCCAAAAATGCGACATAAAAGTAAGAATAAATTGTTGAGTATTGAATTGATTATTTTTTCATTGTCTTGAATTGTTTATTTTTTTATATATATGTCTTATCCTCCTGATTTCTGTATCCCTCAATAAACATTTATCTACTTAACTGTAACTGTGATCGCGCACGCATTCTTTTTACTTCTTCTATACTTTTTTCACTTAGTGTAAATACGGGTTAAGACCCCTTAGAAAGATCCCCACGGAGGGCACCCCGACCATCGGCCTAGAGCCCACGCGTAGCTAATCCGCCGTAATCCCACAAACACAAACAAATATACTTTTTTCCTTCTTGATGTTACCTTGTTATGTGATGTGCCTGTTTCTTCCTTTCTAATAATGTGTTATCTTAAAATCCCACGTTTACTATGTCTGTGCCATAACTCTGCTAACATTTCTAAAAGGTTATGGACACCAGATGGATTAATTTATTTATTTGCTCATTTTTAACGTTTGTTTCAAGGCTGCATCATTCATCCTCAAAATGGCAACTGGAACTTGGCGAATTGAAACTCTGAATAAAGATAATTACGAAACATGGAAAATGCAAATGAAAGCGCTTTTAATAAAGAATGATGCCTGGATTTATGCACTAGGTTCAAAGCCTAAACCTGAAGTTTTGGAAAATGAAGAAAAATCGCAAGAAGAGTTCGATGCGTGGGTCTCTAAATGGACGAAAAAGCAAAAGCAGATATAATTCTATGTAAATCGCCATCTGAACTCAAACAAATAAAAAATTGTGACACTTCATCAGATGTCTTGAAAAAACTGGAAAAAATCTATCAGTCTAAAGGACCTGCTCGTAAAGCTGCATTAATGAAATCTTTAATTCAATATAAGATACCCGACTCGTCTAATGGAATTCACGACCATTTGAGAAAATTCTCCGACATAGTGGACAGACTTTCAGAAATGGATATTAAAATAGACGACGACTTGCTGACATTAATGCTGTTATATAGCCTCCCTTCTACTTTCAACAATTTCCGATGTGCTATGGAATCAAGAGATGAGCTTCCGAAGACAGAAATACTCAGAATCAAATGCCAGGCGTAACGATGATAGACAAGCGGAAGACTCAGGTGCTTCCGTGGCTGCTCCTAGAAAACTTGCGTCTAAAAATAAGAATTATGGAAAATACTCGGGCCAGCCGACTCATAAAATTAAGCATACATCAAGAATAACTTGTAAAAGGTATAAACGCATCGAGCACTGGGCTACCGAATGTGAAAGTGGAAAAAGAATAATTTTAAACATAAGCCTAACAGCATGGGATTTCACTCTGGATGACTCGCCAATAGAGTTACCACGTGAAATACAGCAACCCTGCTCGCATAAAGCTCTCTCAACAAATCAAATAACGAAAAGCAAAAGTTTTGGTGTGTTAAGATAGATACTAAAAATTACATAAGTTACTTCAGTTATCTTCGACCCACGTTTGCATTTGCAAGGAAAGATCAGGAAACCCTCCTACTTCCAGTCGATGAAATAAATTTAAAGGAAGAATAAAAGAAAAAGAAAAAGGGGTGAGAAATAAAATGACATAGTCAATTAATATCGTTTTAATATGGCAATAATGAAGCTGACGAGGCTCAAAGTCCGAATTTATAGTTTATATTTATATATATATATGCATCTGCACTTTCATTTAAAATGACTTTTGCCCCCCCAGTTTCGAAGCCCAAGTTACGCCCATGTATATATATATAAATTTAAACATTTGGAGAAATATAATAGTAATATATGAAATAATTAAAAATACTATTTCTGTAAATTAACAGAAAAACTGGCAGCAAAATGTTGCTTAAAAAAACTTAAGTGTATAAAGAAAATTTCTGTATACAGAAGAATTACTGGCAGCAAAAAGTTGCCAGAAATTTTCCGTCAACAGGAATAAAGGTTATTCGATAGAATGATTCTGTAACCCTACAGATAGTTTCTGTATACAGAAATCAGCTGTAAAACGCTGCTTGAAAACAACTTTAAAGTGTACACGGAAACTTTCTGTATGGAACAGAATTTTCCTGTCGTAAAACATACAGCTCCTGGCAACAGAAAGTTTCTGCCTACAGAATATTTTTGGCAACTTTTTGCTGCCAGACTTTTTCTGTTGATTTACGGGAATATTTTTTGCAGTGTAGATCAGTGATTCCCAACTTCTTTCCACTATCTTGACCAGGAGTGCAGACAGTAGTTTCTTAGGAAGGATATAAGCATTAGAGTTGTGTATGAATAAACGGAATTTTTGCAAAACATGAAAATCTGAATGCTTATGGGCCTCAGCATGGCCAAATGAATAAAACATTGAAAATGGTTGATTGTCAAAGTGTTAAAGTCCAGGCTTCCAGCCGACTGCTTGGCCGCCTATCTAACGGTCTTAAGTTTTGGTCGGTTTTTGCCAGATGCTAAGTGAATTTGCGTTGAAATTTTTAGAAAGACCTCCACCCAAGGTAGCCTCCCCCACGAAGCAGATACCCCTCATGCAGGTTTGTCTCAGCAAAATACATGCACATTAATGCTAATACTAACTGATCTAAAAATTTTGGTGTTAGGAGGATATAACCCCTAGCTAAACCCTTAACTTCCGCAAAAAAATATATATTTTTTTTAATAGACCCAAAATTTAACCTTTAAAGGGGCGGTGTCACTTTTTTACACTTATTTCTAAAGTGAAAAAAGAACAGTTACAAATGATTTTAATATTTAAAACTACTTTAAAATGTCACTGTTTATTACACTTCCTATCGCTAACAGATGACAGGACTAGAGTTTAAAAGCGTTTTAGCTTAAAAAGATTTTTTTAGGGTTTCTAACCTGTATTCACGTTGCATCTGGAGAAAAATGACCAGAACTCGACACCGTTAGATTGGCAGCCACGTAATAGTGCTAAATGCTGGACCTACACAGTTAATATATATATATATATTTATATATTTTAATATAAAAAAGTGACCTGCTGAAGCTGACTGTGCTCCACAAAGGGTTAGCATTTTATTTAAAAATAAAAAGAAGAAAAAACCGTTAAGTACGAAAAAATATGTTTGACCCCAATACATCAATAGTCAAAGACCCATTTAAGACTTTCTTTGACCCCATTCAGAATCCATGCTTTAGAAGTTCAAAATATTTAGCTAATGCAGTAGCTAATAAAAAAATATTTTCTCTTCAATATTTATTGTCAGATCCAGGGGGGGGGGGGGGGCATAGGGGCACGTGCTACCCCAAAACAACAGTATAGAATATTGACTTAGTTTGTAAATTCAAATGAATTTACTAGAAATATGAGCCAAATGTTCTGTGCCACCTCCTGTCCAGGGACCGATTTGTACAGAAGGGGGTGGGGGCACAGGAAAAAGTTTCATTGGAGCTCCTTCTTAAGAAAACTTTCTTATAACCCACAAAGCAACTTATATATCACACCATACAAAGAGGAATGTTACAACAGCATAAAAATGAGTATTGAATCAAGAAGCAAAATGAAATACAAATAGTTCGAGAGTAATACTATCGTGTAGGATAATAATATTTCAATTATGTTATTTTATTTTCAATCGTAAATTTCATTCAACATTTTTCAGTAACATGTTATACAATATTTTTGTATTTATTTTCCTTTGTTTATATCAGCGCATTTATTTATAATGGGAAAGCACTTCACTTTGCTCCACTTAGGAAGCTATTTAATTTTATCTGTTCCGATTGAAAATCAGCTCTATGGCTTTCTCGTGATCAGCACACATCACACTGCATAGACCATGCCTAAAAGATTACGCTGAATAATTGCCTGAGACTATTACTGTTTAGCTAAAAAAAGGTGTGGATATAATGATAGCGCTATGAAACAGTAACAGAGTAATTATTATTACTGCTAGTTTTCATAAAATTAACTTAGCTGTCTTTCATTTTAAATTAAATTCAAAATATGCAAATTTTTAAAATTAAAGGGTTATTTGGGAGGGCCCCCCTTATTGTCGGGGCCCGGGCGCTTGCCCCGAATGCCCTGCCGGAAATGAGTCCCTGCATGTGTTCTATGTTTTACGTACGAAGCACAAGTCTGGGTGGTCAAACCACTCAATACTTTTACTTTTCATTCACCCTCCTCTCAGTCCGAAAAGCCTCTGATTCGGATCAAAGATGTTTAGGTTACTTGAACAGTTAGATCTTATACCGTATTTAAATATATTAGAACAATTTGTTATATTTTGTAACGGATTGTTTCAATATGAATGGCATTTCGTTATAACGGTATAAAGATGTCGTTCTGTTCCTTTAACGTTATGGTCTCATACTGTATTTAAATAGTTATTCTATGAAAGGTTATATTCTAACTAATTGATACTGTATCGTTATCAAATAGTTATGTGAGTTTAATGTTATAAACTAAACGGTTAACATGATTAACGGAATACATTCTGTTACTGTTCTTAGAGTTATTATGTATAGCACAGAAAAGAATAACGTTATAATAAGTGTATGTTGAATATCATTATTAAATATAACGTTATTCCCCAAGCAGTTTTCGGTAAAGTAACCGAATACTGATTTCTCAAATCATTAACATTATTTTGTGAAGACCGATTTGAAAGTTACGGTATGCATAACGTTATGCTTTGTAATGAATAACGAATTGGTTATAACACACATTACGTTAAGTTACAGATCCCTGGTTTCTTCTCCATCTGCATACCTTCTGCTTTCTAGGTTGTAAAATTGACACCAGAGTTGCTGCTTCCCAGTCTGTAATAACTTTGTGTTGCAGACCTGTGAAAGCACTGAGATAATCTAACTTGGTCGTTTGTGAATGTATTTCCCAAAGTGGCGGTAGATAGACATTTAGCTTTTTCTTCAGTCTTCTGTACTTCTCTTTCGTTATTTTCTCTTTCCAAATCAATGACTAAAGTTGGAGACATATACTGGATATTAGAACTTTCATCTCTTTCTCTCATTCTCCATAAACTCGCTTTCTTTTCAATTTTATCGATTGTCGCATATCTAGCTTCTCTCTGGTCTGCCAATGACTCTTGTTCTGTATTAGGTATGGACTTCTTTGAGCCACACCTGCTCTGGGAAAAGTCAGTATCCTTCCAAGTTGAAATATTCACTAGCTCGGCAGGAGAGAGTTTTTTCCACTTCATAAAAAATTCCTTATGCCCGTCTCTAACATACAATTAATTTAGCTGCTGAACTTGTTCATGACCTTTACTAACTATCTCTTGAATTCTTTGGATTGACACAGTGGGGACACTGGCCTTGATCCAAATTTCCTGTATTTTGATTGCCATAACTAAGGTTACTTCTTCCAGTGGATCCTACCCTTTAGTCAGAAATTTTTTTTTCTTAAGTACAAAATAGTAATATAGAAGTATGTCTCCTCAGGTTGGTAACTTGGTACAAGGTAATTCTTTTGATATTCCCAGCTTTTCTGAGAAAGCTGATTTTGTTCCATATCTTGTAGCAGAGTTTAACTTTATTCAGGATCGTAGCAGTGTAAGGCAACCACCTATTAAAGTAAATTAAAAACTTTGTAAAAAACACACATAAGATGTTATAGGTAAGAGGTCCTCTTACCTATAACATCTTATGTGTGTTTTTTCCTCTTACCTATAACATCTTATGTGTGTTTTTTCCTCTTACCTATAACATCTTATGTATGTTTTTTACTCCTCTTACCTATAACATCTTATGTGTGTTTTTTACAAAGTTTTTTATTTACTTTATTGTTTAACACCAGTATTTTGAGTGTTTTTTCCAACCACCTATTAGTTTTTTTTTTTTTTTTTTAGACTAAACTGAAAACACCATCTATATGAAATGTCAAACTAAATGCCTGTTTCAACGAAACATCTCGTGTCTGGTTTAACCAAACGCATGTGCATCGCCATCACTCAGCAGGCAAACCGGCGCTAGTTGTCTAGAGCACAGTTTGCATACTGCAGCCAAGACTAAACTACAGCATGTGTGCATTGTATCAAACTGTTCATAAAACCATTTTTTGTGATTTACTGAGCTTCTCTGAACATCTTTTAACATACAAAAGAATCAAATTATTTTTAACAAATGCAATTTGCTTTCTACAAAATATTTTCAAAAAACACATAATTTTCAGATATTTATAGATTTCAAGCTCGATGTGCAATTCCCAGAAATTGTTGTAGTCCCTCCAGATTTTGTATATATCTTATTCATAACAATATACAACTCCTACAACCCCAGGAATCTGATAATTCGGAAAAGATTTTTTTCTGGTCGATTTTTTAAAGAAGTCATATTTTTCAAAAATTTCTAGATTTCAAGCTCAATGTGCAACCCCAAGATGTTGCCATAGACCATTCAAATTTTACACACGTCTTATTCATATCAATATACAACTTTTGAAACCTCAGGAGATAAAGATTTCGGGGAAAAAAAAAAAAAAAAAAAAAAAAAAATCGATCCATCCAACTTGTTTAACCATGAGTTCAAGTTCATCTTAATTATATTAAAGTTCAATAAAAATAAATTATAACCAGCTTAAAATAAAAATTAAATTCAAAATTGTTTAAAAATTAATTAATTAATGAAAATGAAAACTAAACATAACCCTAATTAGGTGTTTCTAATCAAAGTTAAAATTAAACAAACAAACTTTTTATTCTATTTAAGAAAAGAAAGAAAAAAAAAAGCCTGAAACAATATATACAGTGAAACCTGTTTTTGAAGACCACCACTGGGACCAAGAAAATATGGTCTTTAGGGAGAGTCGGTCTTTGAATTCAGATAATACGATACATTTTGACAAAATTTTAAGTCGAAAGTGACCGTGCACTCATTCCTGACTTATTTAAGCTGATAACCTCAATTTTTTCTTTCAATGTCAGGAATTTCTGAGAAAGTTTACTGGTTTCCGTTGTTATTAAAAATGAAAATAAAAAATGAAGAAATCAATTAATATGAAATAATATTCCTTGAGATAGCTATCGTAAATTTGTTTCTGAGAACAAATCACGTTATAAACATAAACACAAGCGTGTTGAATTTTGCGTGCTTAGCTCTCGCCAGTATCGAAATTGCTCATTGGTTGAAACAATGACGTCATTCTCCGTGTAGTATTTTCCTACGGTGTGCAGATTATGTGATGGAATTATTTTTCAAAGAAATGCTTTAAAAGAAGAAATTGTGCTGAATGATTCACTGTAATGTCTAAATGAATAAAATTCTATTTTCAATAAATATCCTCCAAGAAGCAGTAACACAGGTAACTGCGTGCATGCCGCTATTACATTCAGTGACTGAATGAATTATTTAATTACTGGAAGCTGTGTTACAACTCAACTAAACAAGTGTCAACTTTTGTTTTCATCATACCGCATGATTGGTGATCATCTGAACAATGAACTTTCACAACTAGAGGAAAATAAGAATTTTTTTAAGAATTCACAGTCGTTAAAATAGGATTTTAAATAAATTTGTTTCTTATAGATAGCGGTTGGCTGCGTCAGGCAGGTGGTTGCTCAATAAGGAAAATAAATTATTATTTATAATTATATGGTACTCGGGACCGCTAAGACATGGTCGACAAGACCAGGTGGTCGTTAAATACGGGGGTCGTTCAACACAGGTTTCACTGTACTTTTAATAACTGTGAAGACCAAAGGCAACTACAAAGTAAAGTTTAAAAACCTAAGCTCAATCTTTAATAAAGTCCTGTTTAGTTGTTGCTTACTGCTGCTGGATGGAAACAGCCTCTGAACTATGGCTAGTAATTTGATGATGCATCCTGAAAAACAAGGGTCTTCCTTTTGACTAACAAAAGGAAGACTTGGCTTTAATGCTTAGTTTTTCAAAAGAATCATGGAGTAAGAGGATTTATTTTGGTTAGGATAGCAATTTTGACAAATGTTTAAACCATGGGTAAGAACTGAAGTGAAAGGCAATTTTCTGAGGTTGTTTGCAATATGCAAATTTACTGAAATTTTCATTTTATGCAAATATAATTCATTTTTTAGCATAATTTATTTTGTTTCACTGCAAAATTAACCTGTTTATATATAGTATAAAAAGCATCTGCTTTATAGAAGAATGTGCAGGCCAGGCTGCTGATAAATAGCTGGAAGGTTGCCCTAGTCATGAGAGGGGCATTTTGCATGATTTTTGTCTGCTAGATATTTTATAAATAACATGTATTGGAACTGTAAATTTTTCATTCAATTTAATGCAGCTGTCCTAATTTTTTTCAAATCTGAAATTGTTTTTAAAATTTTTGAAAGATTTTTTTCTGCAATTTTTTTAATAAAAAGTATTAAAGGGAAAAAAGGTGTCATCATTTAAAGTTTCACCTCCAGTAACAAAATAAAGCTAGTGGGTTGTTCCTATGCCCATTTGTGTACATCCACAGAGTGCACAAGCTATAGCTAAGCCTTATAAATGGCAAAAAACATCGAAAATGCATCTTTTTGTGAGTTTCTGTGCCACCGATTTCTCATGTATTTCATAAAGTTCATTCCTCTACCATTTCAAACATGAAAAATATTTTATGGCAAGTTCCTCCCACAGAGTTTTCAACTACATCTGAAAAAAAAATGCTCATTTTTTTGTGTAGCATGATCATTTTTGGGAAACCATATAAAATGATCAACTGAAGTTTGAAACAAAATATTCTGGATTTGTCACTGGAATGAATCACAGGCATGTCATTCTCTCAGATTCTTGCTCTTAACAGAGCTTAATCTGATGAAAAAGATTAGGTTCTGAGATTTGAAATTGAGTAAAAAATAATCCGAAAAGACATTTTTTTATAGCATCCAATTCATTTCTTTCCGAACCAAAAACAAGAAGAAAGCTTTAATTGTGTTTGTTTTCAGGGCAGTAGAGTACTACTACCTTACTTTTCCTAGAACAGATTCACTTCCCAAAACCCTTTGAGGCCAAGCAACAAAGAAATAGGCATATTACATTACCCCTCATGTTTTTTTTGAGAATTGTAAATATCTTTCTTTTAGTTTAGGAATTAAGTTCTCGCTCTTTAAGCATTCAAATTTAATTGAAACAATAAATAATTATGTTAAGAATTTTTGGGTTGATCTCTCCTTCAAGGAATAAATTTAGACCATTCGTATTCTATGCACCAAATAATCAACAATTTGTATTTTATGCATCAAATAATGAAAATTTGCATTTTGTTGCATGAAAAGCGATTAACTAGAATGAGAGATAGGGAGTGTTGGACGTCCCCAGTGTTTAAAGTATATATATATTTTTTAATTCTCGAGAAATATTGGTGCTAATGCTTTAATGACTTATTTTTGACACCAAATTTGGCAATATTTCACCAAAAAGTCACTGCTTGGCAACATTTGGTGGGATTTTATTATTGGGGCCCATAATGTTTGCTTCGCTGCAGTAGTATTATGCAATAAGCTAGTACAGTAGAGCCTTGATTCATCATTTTTCAGGATGTGAGTAGCGAAAAATGATGAATGCGGAAAAAATGACAAATGCAGGTTTAAGTCAAAATACAAAGACAGCAATCTTTAAATATACATGAAATGATTGTATACCAACAAATACTAATTTGTTACAAAATTATACAGCAAATAACTCGAAGATGAAAATTAAGAGATACTTTTTTTTTTTTAAATCAGTAATTTCACGTGGGGTTTTTCATCATTTTTAAAATCAAACAGTAGATTTTCATTTACAATATTTTTCTGGACCTTTCATGTGATTTTATGTTCATATAAAAAAGTTAATACAGTTTCAAATACCATTATTGCTTCACACAAACTTTTTACTAGTGTAGGCTCAGCCTCATCGGCATGAACATTATCCTCTGGTTTGCCCTTATTTTCATTTTTTGCATTAGCACACGTTTCTTCCCCATTTAGGATAGTGCATGCCCCACCATCTTGATTAATGGAAATATAATCATTAAATTCATTACACACATCCTCTTCAGCAAGCAAATACTGTTCATCTGATTCTCAATAAACCAAGAAATCATACCAAGAAGTAATTACAGTTTATATGCCATATGGATCCACTTAATGTTCAATTTCATTTTAGTCAGGAGAAAAATTTTACAGCAATGAATGCGGGAACGATACTTTTTGGCGAATGATACATGCAGGTTTCTTTAACATTCAAATACAATTTGTGCATTAGCCATAGAAATAAAATGCATATGAGAAAATGATGAATGCAGAAACGATAAATCAGGAGTTTCGCTATGTTATGCAATTACATTTCCATTAGATAATCAAGGTTTGCAATTGATTGGGATTTTTCCAATAGAATTTCGTAGATAGCTAGAAATTTCGGAGAGACAATATAAAATAGGCAGATCAGGTCCCAACAGATCAGCTCAGTAGATGTCAGCTGCCACTAGCAAAGAATAGTTACCTCTGCTGAGAAGATGTGCTTCATTGTATTGCGGTATTATAAGAAATCTTCCTGGTTGCTTTTAGGAGCTTATTTTTGAATGCTGTTAGTAAGTACTTCATTGTTGTATGCTGAGGAATAAATGTCAGTTTTTCTCAAGAATATCCTCTGAATTTTAGCCTGTGGAAGAATTTTATTGTGTGAGAACAGCATCTGAGAAAGCTTCTGTGCTAAGCTGACTGCTGTAAATCAAGTTAATGGCTGTTAATTCCTGTGTATAGCAAATTGTTCATCAAAGTTCTAGAATCAATAAAATTTTATGTTTCATCTAGTCAAATGGACTGTTTACTGGAACTTTCCATATACACTAGATTTTTAAGCTATGAACCCAGAAACTAAGCAAAGCTTTCTGTAACAATTAATAATAGTAAAATTTCTCCTCCCCCTCAGACAGCTGTGAAAGATTTAGGCATGAAATTGTTGCTAGTATGCAATCTAGATGTCTAAGGAAGAGAAATATACTAGAATGTTCTTGTGTACAAGCAGGTGTGGTAAGAAAAAAGAAAGGGAATGTTTAGATTTTTGAGCCATGCTGGTGCAATGCAGCAACTTTCTTGCATTTTTAATTACTTTGAATTTTTTTTTCACAATAGCGTACACAGATCTTTCTTCACCATTTTGCTATTTCTCTGACATTATCTCACATTTTTTGTTATTTCCGAAGCGTTGTGATGAAACTCCTTTTAGTGCAATTCAATCATACTTTTTAGAACATGTACTAATTGTGATACTCACCTAAGCTTTGGTTAAGAGGGTTTTTTTTTTTCTGTCTGTTGTTATTGTTGTTGTTCACTAAGCTATCAATACAATTAATGATGATAAACAGATGTTCATAATGATTTATTTTAAAAGGTGTAATACATGAACCTTGATGTACGAGGGGTGGGATAAAAATGCTACCTTAGTTGGAAAGGTATGTTTACCTTAATATACATAAAAATAACATATTTAGAAATTAATATTACAGTCGAACCCCGATCTATCACTCCCGCATTCATCGTTTTATTTCTATGGTCCCTGCACAAACTAGATTCAAATAATGTTATAGAGCAAGAGCCCGCGACCGCTAGACCTTCATCATAGTATAAAAGCTGAAACTTTCTCTGCGCATATTCCCCAATAGAGGTAGGAACAATCGGCCACTATAAAGTTTGGATGATCGTGGCTTTGGCAGGTAACAGGTGGCAAAGATGTATAAAATTGCAGAAAATTTTCGTCTTTTCATAAAGCGGGATTTTTTTAATATGTTCTTCGGTGCAGTACTAGAAATCAATTTATTACTTGCCAGACACTTTTGCATTGTGGCAAACCCCCGCCAGACAATCTCAAAGTCATGGAAAACTTAATTCTATTTCCGTCATTTCATTGTTTGCCCAAAATCTTATCATTTGTCATCGACCTTCATGTGTTTTGCAGAAATATCGCCAAATTTAATGCCAAAAATAACTATGTATTTTTCAGAACTCAAACTGTTTAAAATGTTGAAATTTTGTATTTAGAACTATTATAATAGCTAACTGCGCATCTCTTTTTTGATTGCAATCAACCGAGTAATTTCTTTAAAGGATTACCTAAGACATTAAATACATTAAGGTCTATGGACACTTTAAATTCATTATAATGATACTGACGTCTCTAGTCATAGCCGAAATAGTGATTCATCGTGATGAATCACCATTTCGGCTGCGACCAGAATCTCGCTAATCTCAAGTCTTCAGCTTTTGGTGAAGTATCAACCGATGAAGTGCCAAAAAGAAATCTTTCAAATTGAATCCAGCTTAGAGATAGATATCAGAAATATTTGGCTAGAAATCGCTAAACCTTATTATTACTGCAGTATTTTATGTCTTTCAAATAAAATAAGTTTAGATGAAATGCACCGAAAATATTTATAATATAACAGACGATTTATAATATTACATACAAAAAAGTCATGTGGTGTCCATATCAGATTTCTGATTAAGGTATTAAGATGGAAATTACAGTGAATAATTTTTGATTTTTTTAAACTCATAAATAATTCTGTATAAAGAAATCCGGCTCCATGACTTTGAGGTTGTCTGGCAGGGTTTTGCCATGATGAAAAAGTGTCTGGCAAGGGATAAATTGATTTCTAGTACTGTGAAGAAGAACATATAAAAAAATCATGCTTTATGAAATGACGAAAAAAAATTACGTTTTCCATGACTTTGAGGTTGTCTGGCAGGGGTTTGCCACTATGGAAAAGTGTCTTGGCAAGGGATAAAATGATTTCTAGTACTGCAAACAAGAACATATAAAAAAAAATTAAGCTTTATGAAATGACGAAAATTTTCTGCAATTTTATACACCTTTGCCACCAGTTACTGCCAAAGCCACAATCATCCAAACTTTATAGTGGCCGATTGTTCCTACCTCTGTTGGGGAGGTATGCACAGAGAAAGTTACAGCTTTTATACTATGACGAAGGTCTGGCGGTCGCTGGCTCTTAGACTATTAACAAACCCTGCATGTATCGTTCATCAAAAATTCACTTTCCCACGTTCATCGTTGTAAAATGTTTCTTCCGACCGAAATGAAATTGAAGATCAAGTGGATCAATATGGCTTACAAATCTAATTACTTCCTGGTATGATATCTTGGGTTGATGATGGTATAGGTGAAGAGTTCTTTACATCTAGCAGGGATGAATATGATGTGATTATATTTTCATTGATTTAGAAGTAGCAACCTGCGGTATCCTAAGAATGAAATGGGGTGCAAAAAATGAAAATAATTGTGAAGAAGCTGAGAATAATATTCATGCCAATGAGACTGAGCAAACACTAGTGCCTAGTTTATCCTACTTAATAATAGTATTTGAAATTATATGACTTTTACATACAAACATGAATACACATAAAAAGACAAACAAAAAAAATTTGCAAATCTTGAAAATTTTGTTTAATTAGAAGATTAATGAAAAACCCAGTGTAAAATTACTGATTTTTTAAAAATAAGTATCACTTAATTTCTACACAACTTCAATTTGCTTCTTTTACAGTTTGGTAACAAATTTAGTATTTTTGGTATACTGTATACATTGTGTGTATGCATAAATACTGTTTCCTTCATATTTTGTCTTTAACCCGCATTCGTCGCTTTCCCGTATGCATCGTTTTTTACTACGCACACCTTGAAAAAAGATAGATCGAGGTTCTACTGTATAAAAAAGAGCGATTTTAAAGTCTCGAACAAATGAATTTGTTTAATAGTTAGAATTTTCTGATTTTGCTAACCCACAACCAAAAGCAATAATTTTTCTTAAAACAAGAACATATTCAATAGCAAAATAGAAAAAATAAACAGGAAAAAAATGGTCCCATACATTTAAAAAAATACTTCTTGGGTTACAAAACATGATTTAGTCACTACCTAAATCCATATCTGTGTTGAAACTAGTGATATAGTTACTGTACATATCATTTTTATCCGAAACAAGTGGAATCTGATCATTATTAACAACAGAGTCTATATTGGCACATTCTTTATCAAAATTATAAAGGAGCTCAAGATCTTTTTCTCCACTGTCACTTCTATCACTTCTTTGTTCTGACCTACAAAAATTAAAAAAGGGTCAAAGTATATAAAAGAAATCGGACTTAAAATCACATTAAATTTTAAGAAAATCAGGACTAACAAAAATGAATTCATTATTGATATAATGATTATATATTCTTATCAAGGCATCAATCAGTCCACACATTTTACTTTATACTTACTATCAATCCCAGTGGAAAATTATTTCAACATATGAATGATAAATAATAAACACATTTACAGCTGTATTCATGAAACAGCGTGTAACAGGTCGATCATGGTATCAGCTTTTGACTGTTACAACAGGCTGATCACATACCAATGTCCTCAAAACAGTATTCACCAACTTTTAAAAACCAATAATTTCCTGATTCACATGTGATCACAAGAAGATAGCATGTCCTATTATGCAAGTTCCTCTGTGATTGGCTTAGGGCACTGGCTATCAAACCAGCTGATTGCTGACCCTTGACCACCAGCGGTTTGCGAGCATGACATGCTTTCTTTAAGGGGATTTGGGGAAATAATCTAAGCAAAATAGTTCAAAATAAGCCGGAGTGTAAAGTGTTTTCATGTATTTTATAAACAGAAATGCTTCAATTATTTATTTCAGGGATTTCTGTTGACTTTTTTTGCAATTTGTAACTGATAGTTTCTTCATATATACATATGAATTTAAAAAATAATAGTTTTAAATGGAATTTGAAGGTTTTTTATTTTTATTGTTTTAATGTATTTTACAGTCAAAAATAGTGCAACTGTTTAAAAATTTGTTAACCCATTGAAGGCAGTTGGTCGATTTTTAAACCAAGTAAAAACCCTCAAAGAAGATATGCTTGGCATACATATCTACCAAGTAATGCATGCCCCCTCTACTTTTGTTGATAAGTTTTCAAGGTGGGGAAAGGTTGTCAACATCAATCATTCTTCCCACATGTACCGTACTCAACCCTTTTTTGTTTCCCCCACACCTTAAAAATATCCGATTTTGTTCCCTATAAGGAGAAAAAGATCATTTTACCACAGTCCGTTTCATAGTTGAATTTTGGAGATTTATGGTAATCGGCGATATTTTAAAGATGTGAAATTCTGAAAAGAATTGAGAGTCATTATATATTTTTTAATGTGATGATTTTGAAGATAACTCAATCCAAGTTGTGTTCTTAAAACAATTAATTTTTAAATGCTTGGTTAATTCTTATCTGAACGCTATTGATTATTACTATACCATTGTGGTAATTGAAGAAATCTTAGAATGCTAGATCATAAAATTAAATTCCAGCTAAAATATTTTTTTTTAAGTACTTTAAATGGGCCTTTTCACAGATGAGCAGTAAATTACTAAGGGTGTATTTTGGTTTTTATTAATGAAAGTAAACAAAAAACGAAAGGACATTTTTGCATTATTAAAAGCACAAAGTGCAAAGAAATGACAGGCAATAATTCTGAGGTAAGAACTTTTTTATATTTTGTCTAACAATCAAATAAAATATTGATTTTCCATTTTAAAAAATTAAATGCAAAAAACAATGCAAATTAAGAAATATTTGTTTAACTTGGAAAGGCTGAAGACTGGATAAACAAACTGGAATAAACAAAGGTAATATTTGTTTCTGTTAATTAATTATATGACAAGCATACACAGATTTACTTTGTCAACATTTAAAGATGCAACTGGATAACAAATAATTTATCGAGCTTTAATTATCGCTGAAGGAAGACACTTGTATTCATTTTTTTATTCAAGCACTTTCTATCACTTTGAATTTTCTTCTAATTTTTAAAGAAGCTTGTTCTTTTATTTTTCTGATCAAGTACAAATACCTTAAGTTTTAATATTAACACACAAGTGCGACATTTTGTTTTGAAAATTCTTTTCATAAAGTAAATGTTAAATTGAATGAAGATCTTTGAAGACTATGCAGGAAGCAACGGTGCAGACAGAAACAGACACATGGCTGTTGCATCTTTGCAACAATGTGCGCTAAAATTTTAAGTCTAAGCTATTTTATTCTTTTTTCTACTTCGTCACTTATAGCTAATCCCATTCATGACAGACATGACATAAGCAGTACATTTCTTGCCAAAAATTATAAATTATAGTCTGTTGATCTATATATTCACCTGTTTTCAAATGGCTCAAAACTGATAATAATGATAGTGAACAAAAAATTGCTCTAATATACACTCACTTCCAAAAGTTAAGCACGAAGATATAAAATGAAAAAAAAAAAAAAAATACTGCTTTGATTGACACAAAATTCGGCAGGAAAGTAGCATATATATTTATGCATAAAACAAAATGAATAACTATATACAGAAATGAAAACAATATTAAATTTTTGTAAGTTATCAGATAATGACATACTAGAGACTTAAACTGAATTATGTATAAAGTGAAAATAAACAGCATAAAATGAAAAAAAAAAGGACATTAATAGGGTATGTGATCCCCCCCCTCATCTGTATACAAAATTTACACCTTGTGACCATGCTTTCAATTAGGTTGTCAACCACCGCAGAATTAAGCAATCGCCATTTTTCTTGTAGAGCAGTTTCCAGCTCAATAAGAGTGGCTGGAGGTGGGAAACATGAAGATACAGCACAGCCAAGAGCATCCCAAAGATTTTCAATGGGATTAAGGTCGGGCGAATATGCTGGCCATGCCATACACGCAATCCCTTCACTCTCCAGGTAGTCATCGACGATGTCAGCTCTATGGGGACGTGCATTATCGTCCATTAAAACAAAAGTAGGTCCAACTGCTGCAGCGTACAATCTCACAATGGGTTCTAAGACTTCATCTCGATATCGGACAGCTGTCACAGAACCCCGTTTAAGATGTGCAGGTCGGTGCGGTATCCTAATGAAATCCCTGCCCACACCATAATCCTTCCGCCTAGGAATGCGCGATGTTCGATGATGTTTTGGGGCTGAATGTGTGTTCCTTGTTCACGCCATATCCTTATACACTTGTCATCTGGCTCAAGAGCAAATTTTGACTCATCAGTAAACATGACATTGCCCCAGTCAGACACAGTCCAAATGACATGTTCCTGGCACCACTTTAATCGTGCCCTTCTTGATTGGACTGATAGAAAAACACAAACTCGAGGTACCCGGGCATACAGTAGCTGCAGATATCGCCTTACCAGTGGACGCTGTAACCATAGATGTCACACGTGTGGAAGTCGCTTTGTGATTCCACTTGGCTAAAATAGCAATATATCAATCTTCCACGGAGGGTTGTAACCCTTGGGCGACCAGCTACGGGCCTTCGGACAACTCTCTGTGTGGTTTGGAATTGTTTCCATAAACGTGAAATTACAGAATCATGAACGCTGAAGAAAAGAGTAACATCTGTGATCAAATGTCCTGCCTCAATGCGCCCCACAGCACACCAGTGCTCAGAATCTCCCATTCATCTTCTGGAAGTCATAGAAACATGTATGTCTTGAAAACAAATTATACGAAAGTTTTAAACACCTTCTATCAGCACTTACAATCACTTTTGTAACCTTCATAAAGCTGGCATGTTATAAGACTGCCCTTTTTGCATATTTCTTGACATGAAAGCACTGGCTGTTACCAACATATTTGCATACTTCCATACCTCTGCAGGGAATTGCATCCTCCTCTCCGTGCTTAACTTTTGCAAGTGAGTGTATATAGAAAACTATACATGGTTCTGAAACAACCTCTTATGTTATAAAGCTGTATTGTATTGGCTTTGCAGTTGAGAAGTTTTTATGCTTAAAACTTCTTTTAAACATAACGAAAGAAATTAAACATTTAAAAAAATTTGTCTTTAAGTATAATGTAACAGAATATTTTAAATATTATTTTACAAATATACACCTTTTCTTATTAGATAAGCATGATCAATATGAGGGAAGGGTGCTTAGTAATTTTGTCTAATTAAATATATAGTTCACTTTTTATTTTCTTTTTATTATTTAATTTTTATTTATATATTCAAGGAACAATTACATAAAAATTTAATTGTGATATAAAACTCATATATGTTCATTTTCAAATGAGATTTCAAAACAAAAGATAACAAGCTGTATTGTATTGGCTTTGCAGTTGAGCCAGCATATTTGCATACTTCCATATTTTTATGCTTGCTTTCTTTTTTTGCATTTCTTGCTTTGCATACTTTCATCTTGAGGTTTTTTTTTTTTTTAAGCTTGGTTCATCAATTATTATATTCTTTATTTCCACAGTAGAACGAGTTTGAGAAGTATCCCCCCCCCCAAAACATACTTTCAAAGTCGGGCAAACAGTAGGTGGTTTTTATGTTACTTTATCTTGGATGTTCAGAAAAGAAAGCTTTGGTTTGGATGAGTGAAAGAGAATAATAGAAGAATAGGTAGCATGCACAAAAAGTGGAAATACCTGGGCAGGTTCTTGGCCTTCTGACAGTGTGAAATACTGATAACAGCACAAGTTTGGGGATTAGCTAATGATGAAGGCTTTCAGAAAATAAAAGAACTGCTATTGCACATTACAGTTTAGGTAACAATAACTCTCAAATGTTTCGGGCAGGCTCTCAATAGAGAGAAATTATTTTCCGAGTTTCAGGTGCGTGAAAATTTCTGTACAACGAAAAAGTAAACTCTTATCTAATAAATAACTTTTAATTTTGATATTTGATTCACTTTTCTGTGAAAATGTCAAGGCGTAGAAAAGGACTTACTCCTGATAAAATACAGAAGCTATTAGCTGAGCTAGATGAAGAAGATTTTGATGACAGCGATGAATGTGAATTTGACAATAACAGGGTTGCTACTCAAATCCTGAAATGAAATTCCCTGTATTTTCTCTGTCCTTTTCATGATCAAAAAGGGGACAAACACGACATAGTGCAATAATGGCATATAACGCAATATAGTATCAACTCCTAATATTTTAAATAGTTGTGCATCTTTAATAATATCACATTGATTATTAGCTTAACTAAATTAAAATTATCAACTTTATTTAGTTAAGCTAAATTTAGGGATAAGAATGCATGAAGAGAAAAAAAGAGGAAAAGTGCATAAGCTTGAATTTAACCGTTAAAATATTTTGACGAGCATCACACACTGTTTTCCATAAAATATCAATCGCAAACAAAATTAATTATTTTTATCTTGATTAAAATAATTCCCAGTACTCATGCATAAATAAGTATTTAATAATCAATTTTAGATAGAGAGTGTTCAATAGAAAAACAGGCTATCATTATTTAAAAAGAGGATTTTAAGAAAATTCCCCATAAATCTAAGGTCAAGATAAATAATTTCATGAATAGATTTCAGACAATCTCTTTTTATGTACAAATAAAATAACATAAAAAGGCTGATTTGGAAGGTTTAATATTATTATTATTTACTTATTTTTTTTTGCAAAACTTCCATCAGAAATAGAGTAAAAATTATATTGCAGTGTAATTAGTTGAATTCACAACAAGTCTAAGTTAAAAAAATAAATATTAAAAACTGCATTTACCTTTACTTAAAAGAAAAGCAGTTCTTTTTCTCATAGTCAATCTATGCAAATCAATGTCTTATTTAAATCTCTGTCATGATTTTTTAGCTTAATATTCAAACTTTCAGAAGCATTTAAAATTCAAGAAATTTATAAACATAAATTTAAATAAGCATTCAAGTAATTTGTAGTTGCATTAGAAATGTTTATAAATAAATACTGAAAAGGAAATACTCATTTACCAAAAAGATTGAACTTGAGTTGGCAGATACGAGATTCGGAATTCTGCCGTGATTATATAATCTACATATTGTTTTTAAATAAAAATGGAAATAATTAAAATGCGGATCTGTGGAAGATTTTTATCCCTGTAAATTAAAATTATTACTTATATTACCAGCAGTTTGGTCCTTAGTAATGGCAAAATGATTGATGAACAAGTGCCTGCTCATTGGGGGAAAAAGCAAATTTTTAATAAAATAAACACTTTCACTAGTAAATCTAAAGATTTTATTATTATTTTTTTTTTATTATTCCAAAATCTGTTGGTTGATGTTAGACAATTCAGCAGATTGTTCCTCCATAATTTTCTGTATTTTCTTTTGTAATATTTTGATCTGCTCAGAAACTTTTCGTTTATTTTTTCCTTCATCTTGCAACTTTTGTTGAGCATCTTTCTTTCTCTGCAAGGCATCATGATATCGACTCCTTGCAGATTTTGGAAAAAAAAAAAAAAAAAACAGAGTACACACGAGGTGACAGCAAGACTAAGCAGCGAGAAAGAGTAAAAACAAACACGCGACGTGTGTCTAGCAGTGCCCACATACAAGCAGATGGGGAAGAACTGGAAGGGGAAAATCCACCAGGAGGAAGCGCAAAGGGAATATCGCCCTTTCTAAAGGAACGTTCCGTAGAGAGATTATACGACAGAGCGGAGCTGAGAGGGGAAAGGGGAATACCCTTTCTCTAGCCAGCTCTCTTAGATGCATAGGCATACCACTGGTGCCAATCAATCGCTTCGACGGGCGTGACTCCGGCTTTTCAATAAACAAGGCGCAGGTTATGGTTCGCGATCTCACTTTTTACTGAAATACAAAATACAGGCATAGTCTTTCCCAAACAAAAATTTAAAATTTGTATTAATTAAAAAATATAAATGAATTTTTCGCTGCAAATATATTTTTCCCTGTATTTTCCCGGTTTTCGTGAAAATTCTTCATTTTCCCTGAGTTTTCCCGGGTTTTTTTCGCGATTTCTAAATTCCCTGAGTTTTCCCGGTTTCCAGGTTCTCCCGGTCGCGTAGCAACCCTGAAAGAGCAACATTCTTCTCAATATAAAGGGTAGGAAAGGAGAGACTGCATAAAAATTTGCCATACAAAATGTATATTCTTCACTACTTTATCACACACACGTATACATATATATGAGTTGTAGTAGTCGTAACCCCCCCCCCCCCATGAAAAATTTCTGGATACGCCCTGACTGGTGGGCTCGAGTGCAATATTCGTGAGCTCCGCTGGGTTTTGCCTAGTATGTAAAAATTCATTCTGAAAAAAGGAAGTACAGGAACTGAGCTCCGTTGAGCTCCTATGCAAATTAAGTCCTGAACTACGGTTAAGTACAGCCATTTTCAGGGTTTATACAGATTTCATAGCTTTTGCTTCCCTGACTTTTTCATGACATCTATCATTCTCTTCCCTGACTTTTTATCTAGCATGCTTTCCCGAATTTTGCGTTTCTATTTTTAATATTACATCCTTTAATTAATAACTTTTTATATATTTGCCCCCTTTTTTACGAATACATACCTGCCAATATGCAATTTTTGAAAATCTTACAATAAAACAGTGTCACGCAGTAACGCAATAAATATGCCTACTAAAGATAAAATGTAATCAAACACAATTTTTAAAATTACTATTCAGATTTAGTACACTATTTTTAATACATATGCACATATAGGAAAGAAGGGGCATTTATTTGGTATATTTAGAGTGCAAATGTTCATAAGTAGCTGATTTGGCTGCTTTTAAAAAATCCTTATCAAAGTCTTGCTCATAGCAATGGCCTTTGAGTTTACTTTTTGCAATTAAAATGTCTTCCAAAGTTTCATTAGACTAAAAACTATGAAATTGTGTTCTATTTCTCTTAACACTGCTAAACAAACGTTCACAAGCAGCATTACTGTGCGGTATAGTCAATATGCTCAGCATAACATTCGATCATATTTAAATTTCCCACTAGCAGCTGTTAATTTTCTCAATCTCAATTTTTAGCCCATTCTTTCTTCTGATTGAACTTCCTCAGGCAAATTATCAATTTGCAAAATTGAGATTGAAGATTGAAAAGCTCTTCATGTGAGCACATATTTGGAAATATAAATTTAAAAAGTAAACTATATCTGAAAATGATTTGGCCTCACCATGGCACAAGTGGTTCTGCCACTGAAAATGGTAGATGGCTGAAATGTGAAGGTCCCGGGTTCGGGTCCCATCGCGCAGCTGTCGATCCGGAGTTTTGGTAGGTTTTCTCCAGATGTAACGTGAATACGCATTAGAACCCCTTAGAAAGTCCTCCTGCCAAGGCACCCCCCCCTGGCAGATCGCCCCAGTCTAGCGTTGCCATAATCACACACAACAGCAACAACTGAAAATTATTTGTCTGCAAGATTATTTATGTTCGATACTTAGCAAGATTATTCATGTTTGATACGCAATTTTGATGTCGGTCCTATACACGGAGCAAAAAGCAAAATTGCATCCCCTTCGCGATTTGACGATACACAGATATTCCTTTGTAAAAGAATCAAGGAAAACTTTATTATATTAGTTTATGTTTAATTTTCGACATTTCAAATTAATGTTTCACAACTTCAAACTACACTGGACAATTTCATCAACACGTGCTATGAGTGAACGTTTGTTTGTGATTGAAAGTGGAGCCTAGCTGTATTCGGATGGGATATTTCTAAACGAATGCGCATCCACCTCCGTGCATGCGCAGCAGCAAACTTTGCAGAAGCATGGACACTCGGCATATCGATTACGAACGCTCCCATCTCACTTCTCCTAACACGTCACAAGCCAAGCGGCGGATGGGAGGGAGAAAAAAAATCTGTGAGCCAATCATAGCTTTCGCAGATCGAGATCGGAGGGAATTCCTGTCTACAGCGTATCAGTGGAAGAAGGCAGAAGAGGTAGGGGAAGGGTATTAGTGTAAATATGGGAAATAAAACGATCTAGTGTTTTTACGTTCGACGTAACGTCAATTGGTGATTTAAAATTTAAAATACTCCACAAAACCACTAACATTTTGAAACATAGTAAATAAATATTCACATTACCTTAAACTTTGCCAAAAAATCGTACAATTTTGCCTTGCGGCCGTATAACCGTACAACTAAGCTAAAATCCATACATTGTACGGCCAAACCGTACAAGTTGGCAGGTATGCTCCATTCATAGCCATCCTGGGCCAGAGGAGAGAGATAGTGTGTTTCCTCAATTAGAAGACCCCCTGAGGCTCCACTACCGTGAAAGATTTTTTCTGAGGAAGTGATAAAAAGAGAAGCGGAAAGTGTCATTTGCAAGACATTAAATGCTTCTTGGGCCTTTTTTCATTTACAAATGGATATTATAAACTTATGATTGGTAAATAAACTCATAATATCAGTGAGTTTTCTCTTCTTTTTTCGTATGTTCCAAGGCTAAACACAAATATTTTAATTAAACTATGAATAAATTAAAAAATAAACAAATAGAATCTGAAATTTTTACTGCTAATTTTTTAAGACGAATCCCGAATTTTACTATACTGTTTCAATATTTTTATGTGTTTTTCAACCTATCAGTATGGTAACAATTACTAGTACACAGTACATTAATACTAGTATATTATTAGTCTGTGTCAAGTCATTGCAATAATATTTAGATTTAAATTGAAGAATACAATTAAAAGAAACTTTGCAAGAAATAAACAGATACATAAAATAGCATATTTGGTCAAACACTCTATTTTAATGCATAAAATGCTTCATTTATATTTAATTTGAATTCCTTTTTATTCAAAATTATAAATATTCTACTGCACCTTGTGCGTGGGTTGGATTCCCGGCTTGGACTTGTATGTCTAAAAGTAATGGTAGCCACCCATTGGATAAATATCCAAAATATATATATTTTTTTTTCTTCCTCATCTGAAACGCAATTTTCTCAAGTGAAGAGCAGGATTTTGCCAACTCGTATATATTTTGGGAGGGAACTAGTGACACCTCTATTTACGGTATGCTTCTGGTGCTAATCCCTGTATAAAGGGGCTGAGCAAATAAATCAAGAAACTTTATATAGTGGAATATAATTTAATTACAATGAGCTATTTACACCCAGCAAGGAATTTTTAATTTGAATACACTTTGATTTTCCCAGATTTAAAATTATAGTCTTGAGGATAATTATTGTTATTCTAATTCATCCCATACTTGTGTCCTTTTAACAACAGGAATCATATTAAAGGGAACTTTTTTTTTCCCCCCTGAATAGAAGTTGTGTAGAATTTATGATTATTAATTCAATACTTACCTATTTTCTGCAGTTAATCGGCAGTTGTAGAGAATAAAACAACTGCTTTTTAAAACATTATCAGAAATTTTAATAAAAGGTTTTCTGTTACAGTGTAAAATTAAATTAACCATACAGAACAATTTCTTTTAAAGATACACCTAGCCATGTCACTGAAAATGGTAGACAGTCGAAGTGTGAAGGTCCCATCGGGCGGCTGTCGATCTAACGGTCTGGAGTTTTGGGAGGTTTTCTCTGGATGTAACATGAATACACATCAGAACCCAATAGAACGGCCCCCCGACCAAGGCACCCCCATCCTAGGTAGAAACTACTCGTACATGTTTGAGTTAATAGACACAATACACATATACCTTGAATCAGGTATATTTAAGAGTATTCACTCACTTCCCAGCCAGCCACGATACATCGAATTAACGTCGCTGTCGACGTAATCATCGACGTTAAAAATCCTTGGATATGTCCACCTGTTTGCCCGTCGAGCGCTGAACTTCTCAACGGCGTATTACCCGCGAGGGGTGACCGTGAGAGATAACAATCTCGCTTAACTACGGCGTAAGAATGGAAAAGGGTGACGGCCAGGAAGAGAAAATCCCCGATATTGGTCGAACACTCGTCGCTATAACGGCAAAGGGAGACAGATTCTCGGAATTCGTTTATAAAATTCAGCTCATAGTGGTTGATTTTACGTTATACCTTGTCGAATCGCTCCAACAGGACAGAGAAAACCGGCTTATATTCGTCTAATAGAAGTCGTTCTTTAAAGACTTCGCAGAATTTGTCGAATTCTGCCCATTTATAAACGTAGTAATTATGCCGCAATTCCAGACATTCAGAGAATAGACAAATACCATTTACATATGTCGTGAAGGAATGGAAATTCAAACTGTTCTGATCTTGTGAACTTTTGCCGTTTAAAAAGGAAACATTTTATATTTCTATATAATACATTTTAATATTAGTTTGTTAGCTAATAAAAAGTTATTTTTAATTAAATGTGCAAAAATTACAAGTTTTAAATTAACTTCTAGTCGTTTAGATGAAGTTGTAAAATATACATTCATAAAAATTTGAACACAGAGTAAATACATTAAAGAAAAATATAATCTTGATTTTTTGAATTTAATTGATCAGTAACTTGCATAAATAGCTTATGTCTCTATTTTACATTTTAAAGGGTTTACTTTTTCCGCCCGGTACATTTTATGAATTGTTTTTACTGTAGGTATATTTAATAAAAGGGGGGGGGGTGGGTACGCTGTTTAATTCAATGTTATAAACAATCTAAATATCTTCATATATTGGTGAAAGATGGTGAAAAAGTAAATTAAAAATTAAATAAAATATTAGTAAATTTAGTTAAGTAAGGAATACAGTTTAAAATGCAATTTTACTAACAGTAAATATAATTTACTTATTTTATATAAAAAAGATTACTTTTTAACCAATATATGAAAATATTTAGATAGTTTATAAGAGTAGATTAAATAATTTTTTTCACCCTTTTATTAAAAATACCTAATACAGCCAAAACGATTAATAAAATGTACCGGGGGGAAAAAATGGAAACCCTTTAAATTGTAAATTAGTGACATAAGTTGTTCGTGCGAGTTACTTATCTGTTAAATTAAAAATCAAGATTATATTTTAACTTTAATATATTTTTGTATATGTTCAAACTTTTATGAATATAAATTTTATAACTTTATCTAAACGATTAGAAGTTAATTTAAAACTTGTTATTTCTAATCATTTAATTCAAAATTGCTTTTCATTAGCTAACAACTAGTAGTATAATATATTATATTTAGAAATATAAAGTGTTTCCTTTTAAACGGCATGTGCACCCGACAAGAAGTTTGAATTTCCATGCTTTCACGACGTATGTAAATGGTGTGTGACTGACATATTCTCTAAATGTCTGGAATTCCGGCATAATTACTACGTTTATAAACTGTCAGGATTCGACGAAATCGTCAAGGAACCACTTCTATTAGACGAATAAGCCTGCTTTTTTATCTCCATAGTTTATTATAGTTTTCCTGTAATAAAATATGAAGAAGTTTTCTATCTACAAATCCCCCCCCCCCTCTCACCCTCCCACGAGAAAAATTTTGTCTACTTCATTACACAAACAGTTTTTTATTTATCTCTCTTAATTCTTTGATTTGTTCAATTTTACTACTCCAAATAGGTTTAAATTGCATACTAAATGCACACATTTTAGTATACAATTTAAAAAGAAAAAAAAACTTTGCATAAAGTGCTTTAATCTGTTTCATTGTAAGTTATGCCATAATGCAATAATAAGTTGACTTTTGTTATAGTAAGTTTACATTAAGTAAATTTGTGCTTATAATGAGAAAAAATATTTCATATGCTTAATAGTAAACAGTTGATTTTATGCCAATTGTACCTTTATATTTCACTCTATAATACAAATAAGAAGACTTATAATTAGCAATTAAAAAGAAAATGAATAAAAGAAACAAAGCACATAATTATTAGTTAAATAATTACTTAACTCACCTCTAAAATTTTGATGGCTGGAATTAAAATTTGTAGTTACCCCGATAAGCTTTAATAACATCACCGGCCAACACAATTTAAAGAGAGCCAGACAAACTTATTAATATGCCAAGCTAACGATAAATCGTGTTAGCATTGAACTTGAAAAATATTCCAAGAGATACTTGAAAAATATCCACTTTTATAGTTAAAACTATGGAAATTTTACTGTTCTGTGTAGTGCAGCTGAGCTCAGCCATTAACTACACGCTGGAGCGAGTTCTGCCCTTGCATAAAAAACTGCGAAGTACGAGCCACGTGAACCATGAACAAATACACACACAAAAAAGAAAAAAAAAGCATCTGTTTTCTGAGAAAACGGTTGGGGTGGACATGTCAAAGGTCGTGAGAAAGCACCCCGTAAATTCTGTCTCCCCTGCACTGTTTATTCGACGTTCAACTGACTATTAACTAAGCTGAAAAAATGTCTCGATGCTCCATCGCGTGTTTCTTCTTGGCTGGCTGGGGGGGGGGGGGGGGTGTCTCTCAGACCGCCAAAGCCATAAGCGGAAAATCGGCGATGTATTGACGGATCATAGACCTCCTGAGGGCGACCAACATTAACAGTCGAAGAAAGCTGCCTCCCTGACCAAAATCAAACGGCTCTTTATGACGTTGACAACACAATATATGTTTGATCTCTTTTAAACGCTATTTTTTGCAGTAATTTTTCCTTGACCTATTTTCGACATTTCGACATCGGGAATACGTAATTGAAACGTGTGTGCGCTTGCTGGGTTATAAGCAATTTCCCAGAAAAAATTTCGTGACAGGATATGCAGTGTTTTAAGGGGGGGTGTGCGGGGGCAGGAGATATGTAGTGCTAAAATGTTTTCGCCTATAATTGATTTTCAGAGTCAAGAATCAAAGCAAATAAAAAACTACTAATGCACTGAACAAAAAAAACTTTTTTTTTTTTTTTTTGGGGGGGGGGGGGGGGTTGATATACCCCCCATGATTTCTCCACTGACTACGGTCTTGCTTATATACATATATTTAAATGATAACAGGTATCCATCAAAACGAAACCTGGTATCCATAAAAACTTTTAGTAAAAATTCAAGCACATTTCAAGGATTTCAAGGCTCATCTCTAAATATATCTAGGACACTTGTATAAAAAATGATCACCATATTTTTCAAAAAAACCCTTACCCCTATCTAAGAAAAATAGTCATCCTTTCAGGCAAAAAAAGAAGATAGTGTGTTTCAAAGTTTACCATACATATTTAAGTTTACAATTGAAGTCATAATCTCTTTTTTGGTGTGAAAACACTACAAGACACCTGCTACAGATTAAAACCCACCTTTCGAATGCCATATGAGCAAAAAGCTAAAATTCTAACTTTACATGCAATTCATGGTTTGAAGGTAATTAAGGTGTGTCCCAAAATGATAGCGCCACAGGAATTCTTGCAAATAACAAAATACATTTTATCAAAATAAACAATTCTTTTTTTCTACAAATAGATCTTCAAAGGGGGACATTAAAACAAATGAAAAGTTTCAGACTTCATACATAACTTATGTTTGAAGAAGATTTTTAAAAAATCATTGACAATCGAGTGTCCCAAAATGATAGTGCTACCTCTATAAATAAACTCAAAACATGCTTTTAACGATCAATAAATCCACCATGTTTGGAAATGATGTTGATCACACAGTTAGACATTGAATCGGATAGATTTTGGCATAGTTTTTTAGGCAAATCGTCCCAAGCTTTAAGGATTGTGAGTTTGAGTTCTGATACTGAATGGTACTGCCGACCATGTTCATATACCTTGCGTGCAACTGCTGCCCACATGTTCTCCATCAGATTGAGATCTGGAGAACAGCCAGTCCATCACAGGAATTCCATTGGCTAAAAACCACTTCCAGGTCGAATTTGCATTATGAGGCGGAGCATTATCTTGTTGAAACTGTGCAGTTGAGTCATTTTTGTAGTTCAAAGAAAGGTAAAAGATAATCCTTTAATAGTTCTTATACTTTCGAGCATTTAAATGATCTGTTAGAAAGACTATTGGCATTTTGGCAGTTGCGTTAAATTCTCCCCAGACAATTATTCCTCCACCTCCTTGTTGTTGCTTAGAGAAACTAATTTTATCTTTTCTAAGATCACACCAATAATATTTCCAACCATCTGGTCTGTCAAGATTGAACTTTTTTTCATCACTCCAGATAATTTTATACCAGTTTAGAGTCCACGACATGTGATACTTTGCCCAATTAACTCTCTTAGTCTTGTGGAGTAATGTCAGTTTCGGTTGTCTTTGCATTTTCCAATAGCAAAGATGTTTACACCTTTTTAGTATGCGATGCACTGTACTTTTTGATACATGTATATCAAGAGAAGAAGCTACTTGTCTGATACTGGTGCTGGAGTTGCTTATCCGGTGAATAATGGAATGTTTCTGTCTTGACGCCAGCCCTGGACAGCGACCTGTAGGCTTCTTGGTTCCGTACGTACCACGGAATTTCAAATAATTCCCTACAATGTGTTGAGAACATTTAATTGCTCTTGCAAGTGCTCTAACAGGCAGTTTATTCCTATATAATCCATCAATCTTTCGTCTTTCAAACTAAGAATGATTTAGCACGCCCCATAGCCATATCAACGTTAAATTTCAGAAAGAAATGCAACCGCATGTCGGTAGATGGTAAAAGGTTCTGAAATTCTCATTTTAATAGTGGTTGCAAGGCAGCTAAACAGTGCAAGCGAAATAAAATTTGCATATCTGGTAATTTTATACACGTGGCTCTATCATTTTGGGACACTTTTTTAGTTACAAATATTGAAATAAATTTCTAATATTTTTTTATGTTATTAATTTTATTTGCGGACTCCTCTGCATAAGCCAAAATATTTGAGTGGCACTATCATTTTGGGACATACTATATTATTATTTTTTCCCAATAGGCAGGCTTTGGCCACAAGCTTTTGTCACTACTAAGGCCCAAAGCTACTACTAAGGCATCACAGGAGATTTTATTATGGGGGCACAAAAGGGCAGCCAGAGTTACCCCCTATGAAGGGACGGACAATTTAACACCCAAGCCGGGAATTGAGCCCGGACCCAAGGCATGATAGAATGGTTCTTAAGCCACTACACTACCTGGGCAGCTTTGAAAGTAATTATAAATCAGAAAAAGAAATTAAGTTATATTCTTTTGAATGCTAAATAGTCATATAAAAGTGATTTCAAATAAAAATTTTAACAATTTTGAACAAAACATAAATTCGCTTTAGTAAGTTGCTAATAAGTAAGTAATAAAGCTGTATTGTTAAAAAAAGAAAAAAATGAAGTAAAAACAAGATAAGAGTAATACATAAACACCAGGTACATCTATCTGCAAATAAGTGCGTTTTAGGAGATGTACAAAGCAAGTCTTTCCGTCTGGTTTTAGCTGGTATGAGCCTCTTCTAGAATTTCAGCTCATGGAATGTCCATATGTGTATATAAATTATTTAAAAAAAAAAAAAAAAAAAAAAAAAAAAAAAAACAGCATTGGAGCAGCAATTTTATATTTTTCACCATGCAACCTGTGATTGTCATTTTTCATTTTTAACTGTATAACACAAAATAACAGTTTTCATGAATCTCATATTAATGAAAAATTATCACATATTTTAAACAACACATACGCCGTAAATGCTTCAAGCAAATGGGTTTCTAAGGAGCACACTCAGTTTCTTTTCTTTTTTTTTCTTTAAAATTGTTTCTTTCCTTTTCAGAAAATATGAACTGGGTCATTCCATGTCAAATCAACCAAAAAAGAGTTTTGACACCCATGATCACAGATTTTGATAAAATTTGGTATGAATGTTCCTTCTGTGGTAGTAAGAAACCCCATGACTTTTTTTGCACCTGGTGCTAATGGTTTTGGTTTTATGGCTCGTCAAACTTTTGATGATTTCACTTTTTGGATCATTTTTGAACAAGATTTTAAGGCAACACTTCTAAACAAAAAATCCTCTCATTTGTTCACTAATTAATTTATCTTTTTGAAATTTTTGTACCCTTGTTGATTAAAGTATAAGGATTTTAGACATAAATGTTTAACATATTTTAGAAAGTGATTCTATCAAAATTTCAAATTATTAGGCTAGTTGGAGTGTTTAGGCTGATAATTTTATCTTTTAACAACTATGCGAAAAATTCCAGAGCTGGGAATCGAAACTTGGACTGTCACATAACGTGCAGGTGCTCTACCACTGAGCTACTCTGGGGCGATTTCCAGATGAAATTTCTCGCATTAGAATCGTTGGCATTTATCATCTTCCTCTGCAAATCACAGATGGAATAGATGAAACAATTAATTCGTGACAACTCCATTATGTCGCGGAAATTATACATATTTTAGAAAGTGATTCTATCAACCTTTCAAGTTATTAGGGAAGTTGGAGTGTTTAGGCTGATAAATTTATTTTTTACCAACTATGCGAAAAATTCCAGAGCTGGGCATTTAAAAAAGCATCCTGAGAATTTAAAAAAAATCTGCATTGTTGGAATTTTAAGATTGGCTACAGGCTTCTAATGTTTAGGTTTTTCAAAGATCAAAGTGCTAAGGATGTTCCGATTTATAAAAGTAAAAATGTCCCAACACACACACAGAAAAAAGTAATTCAAATGAGACTGATTTCTATATGACCTGAATGTTAACATTTCTTCTTAGAAGAATAAATATCAGGTATAAAAAGTATTTATTTTTCTAAAAAGTAGATACACAAAAAATATACATTAACCATGAGAAAAACAAATGGCATTAATAGTTGTATAAAATTATTGCTTACCTCATTTCTTCAGGCGAAGGAGACAATGACTGCCTTTTAGGACTTTTAGATGCTCTATAAGATCTTGATGGAGATGGGGATTTGTAACTACGAGATCTATAAATAAGAAATAAGATTAGTGGAATTTTAAAATTTCACTCCTGTAACTCCCTCCCCCTTCTTTCTTTAGCTTTTGTCATTTTATGAAGTAATGGTAGTTCTTTTCCCTCTAACTGAACTCTGATTTTTGTCATACACAATTGGCAACATGATTTAAAACTTGTGTTAAAACAAGCAGCATATTCATGCCATTATACACTTGAAAACAATTCTTATTTTAATGGGAAATTAATAATTTAATCTAACAAATGTGGATTTTAATAATCTGCCAGGAAATTTTAAATTTCCCCCCAACAATTCCTTGATTGTTTGATATATATATATTTTTTTCCCCCATAAAAATAAAGCTCTCTGACAAATCTAGGTTTTCAGAGAGCTTTATTTTTATAGTAGCTTTTTATCCTGATATACATGTATCAAAAAGTACAGTGCATCGCATACTAAAAAAGTGTTAACATCTTTGCTATTAGAAAAGGCAAAGACAACCAAAACTGACATTACTCCACAAGACTAAGAGAGTTAATTGGGCAAAGTATCACATGTCACGGACTCAAAATTGGCATAAAATTATCTGGAGTGATTAAAAAAATTTCAATCATGATGGACCAGATGGTTGGAAATATTATTGGTGTGATCTTAGAAAAGATAAAATTAGTTTCTCTAAGTGACAACAAGGAGATGGAGGAATAATCGTCTGGGGAGGATTTAACGCAAGTGCCAAAGTGCCAATAGTCTTTATAACAGGTCATTTAAATTCTCGAAAGTATCAAGAACTATTAAAAAATTATCTTTGAACTACAAAATGACTCAACTGCACAGTTTCAACAAGGTAATGCTCCACCTGATAATGCAAATTCAACCTGGGAGAGAATTTTAGACAATGAAATTCCTATAATGGACTGGCCTCTATGAGGGAGTTGTTGATGGTCGATCAAGAAACTTTCCCTCGGCCGTTTTTATATGACGTATAGTGGGTTAAAAATCCATGAGTCACAGAGAAGTTTAAGAAACAGACAGTCGACTTGAATTCTGTAAGAGCTATGTTTTATTGTAGGTATCAGCAAAAACAGTTTTTAAAGGAAACAAGTTCTACTACATTCAGTACACTGCTTCAATAAAAAGGAAAACCAGGAACAGATCTAATCGTTACAGGCACACGGTGTGCCAGAGTTCCATAATTATTCAAAAACAACCTCCTCTAACAGAGAGCTATTGAGAAGTTAACTAAAAACTTTTTAAAAAACGGCCAGCTTTTTACAGCTTGACAAGTAAAAGATTAGCCATTCATAAGTCACTGACTACGTGACAGAAAACTGTCCGGTAGGTGTTACAAATATAAAAATTTTGAAATTAATGGAACAAAAGCATATCACCAAGGCAGAAGTGCTAGTATTTTGGCAAACGTTATACCATATAGCCTACAGCCCTGTGGGAATGGAGACCACGCCAACAGGCCGGCACCAAGAACTTAACACAGCATAAGCTAAAGCGAAATTAATTTAGAAGGGGAACCCCCGGAATCCCAGACATACCGTTGCGCTAAAGGAAGAACATTTTATCGAGCGGAAAAAACAAAGTGGAGAAAGAGATTAAAACAGAATACGAAATTTTCATTTAGAAAGACGAAACAAAAGAACATTATTTTAGACTCGAAAAATATGTGAATTTCGCCACAGCCTCCATGTTCTCCAGATCTCAATCCGAGAAGAACATGTGGGCAGCAGTTGCACACAAGGTCTATGAACATGGTCGGTAGTACCATTCAGTATCAGAACTCAAACTCACAATCCTCAAAGCTTGGGACGATTTGCCTATACAACTATGCCAAAATCTATCCGATTCAATGCCTAACTGTATGATCAACATCATTTCCAAACATGGTGGATTTATTGGTCGTTAAAAGCACGTTTTGATTTTATTTATAGAAGTGGCATTATCATTTTGACTCGATTGTCAATGATTTTTTTAAAAATCATCTTCAAACATAAGATATGTATGAAATCTGAAACTCTTTATTTGTTTTAATGTACCCCTCTGAAGATCTATTTGTAGAAAAAAAGTTGTTTATTTTGATAAAACACATTTTGTTATTTACAAGAATTTGTGTGACTCTATCATTTTGTGACACACCTTAGTTTGCAGGTTATAGATATATTTAACTGGGGAATATATTAATATATGGGAACGTGGGGGGTGGGGGGGGGGGTTACACAACTTATCTGTCTGAATGACAGAAAATATCAGGAAGTTTGAAAATGACTGTTTGTAAATTTATTAAATCTTAATAAATTTACAATTAATTAAAATAGTAGATACACAAAAAATATACATTAACCATGAGAAAAACATAGTTGTAGAAAATTATTGCTTACCTCATTTCTTCAGGCGAAGGTGACAATGACTGCCTTTTAGGACTCTTAGATGCTCTATAAGATCTTGATGGAGATGGGGATTTGTAACTACGAGATCTATAAATAAGAAGTAAGATTAGTGGAATTTTAAAACAGTTTCACTCCTGTAACTCCCTCCTCCTCCCTTCTTTAGCTTTGGTTATTTTATGAAGTAATGGTAGTCAGGCCTGTCGAGAGACAAACTCGGGCCCGGGGGGTGGATATCTGCCCCCCCCCCCTCAAACCCTAAAAAAAAAAAGTTATTTTATTCATTTGCTGTCTACTCAAAAACATACCAATTATCGCTTAAAATGTTTGTTCAAACTTTGCTGATAACGGCATTTTTTAAAACAGGCGACTAAATGTTCACTGTTGAAAAATAAAAAACTGAATATATGCTGAAAAATATGGAGAGGGGGAGGGGGGAGGCGCGACGTTAAAAGGTTGGGAACCACTGCTCTAATTAAATTTAATGAGCTATTACAGTGCAGCATCCATAATCCAGGAACCTATAATCCGGCAGCACCTACAATCCGGCACTAGTCGCGTTTTTTTGTTTTTTTTTTCTCCCCAAAGGGATCCGGAATCTCAAAATCCGTAACTTTTAACGCTGATTTTAATTGATGTATGGCTATCTTAATTTTTTTTTTTCCCTTCTTCAATAGATAGTTTTTCACCGAATATTTTTCTTTTTGTTTTGTATTTCGGCACTAACATGTCTTTGCCGATCACCATTACTGCCGCAAATATTTGAATCAATGCATTTTCTAATACCGAGATAAAAACAAAAGTAAATACGGCTTGGTTTGCTTATTATATTTAAATCAATTGCAGTCAAGTCAAAGGTGCAGTGTAGCTAAATGAAGAATTCAAAGATAATGGAGTGCTTTCATACAACATTAATATGTATGAGTTTTTAAAACGAGACAGCATGTTTACGCATCATCGTAAACACATGGCTTCGGCTCCTTCCGCTTCCAGACACATTGCCTTGTTTCTAGACATCCTGTCACCGTGCAAAATCGTCAATTATCCCGGGAAGGAATTCGCCAGCAAGAGGGAAAGGAAGGGGGAATTGGTATGTTTCGACGTAATTAAGAAGCTGTGAAGAGACTGAAGAGAGTAAAATTGGGAATAATTCAGCTTGTAAAATAAAACTAGGGTACAAACTACGGAGAGATTTAATAAATTCGATTTTATATCTGAGAGTCAACTGATGAATGTGCATGTGTTAATTAACCAATTAAATACAAAAAAAAAAATGAAGCAAGTCAAATTAACCGATGTATTTAATGTAAATACAAAAGCTAATTAGATTCTAATAATAATTTAATACACTTACTTTAAATTAGTATTTAAATAAATTTCAGTTACTATTTGTGTTATATTTTATGAAAATGTTCCAAAATCAACGATCTTTTCTGCTTTATAGTTTTTAGTTTGAATTAAACATTAAATTACATTTGTTCCAGTGTAGTTTAGTTTTTTTTTTTTTTTTTTTTTGCGGTTTATACAGCGATCGTATGCATATTTTAAGACTACTTTTCATTGATAAATAACACACTGGTCAATACATAACGTGATCGACGATGGATGTTTTTAATGGAAATTTTCAACACATCTGTAATCCGGAAAAATCGGTAATCCGGCACCGCGTCACTCCCGCCGATGCCGGATTATCGGTGCTGCACTGTACAAATATGCAAAATAAATGTTCCGAACAATTTCACTTGGCTCTTAGGCAAAATTAATAGCGTGCTAAACGTAAAAGGTATAAGTTTAGAAAATGCTTTAATGAATTGTTATAAAAATAAATATGTGAAAAGCTTTACAGAATCACTACCATAAAAAGCTTCAATGAAATGTTTCAGTAGCAATAAGATAATTTTAACCTCGAAAGTTTGCTGTGAGAAATTAAGCCTGTTCATGAAGCACTGACGAAGTAAACATATTTTATAACTAATAATTATTTTTTTAAAAATAATAATAATCACTGTGATAAGAAATGTAAAAGGGTAAGTAAACTCACCGGAAAAACTAAAAAATTCCACATTCCATGAGCAATTCTGAACAATTTTATTCCACGTACATTTTGAGGATGAATGAATTTTCCCGTGCTTGGAAATTATCATGTTTGCACCTGCCGGCCTGGATGGTGATTCCCTGCTTATGAGAGCACAAATGGTGGTGCGTTTGCCCCTCTTCCCCCCCAAAATATAAATAAATAAAAGAGCATACGACATCCATTTAAATGATTTTAATTTTTTCTTTTTCGCTATAATACTAGTTTTATCTCAGATTTATGTTTCTTCTCCTAATCCTAGAGTTATTAAAAACATTATTAAAAAATGGAATTTGATTCCGGTAACTTTGTTATAACCTCCCTGATTGGTCGAGGACCTCCTCCCCTTTCAGAACCTCTCTGTATTTATTTTTTGAGATTCCAGCATCTAGATTAGTGTTTTTTAAGTATTTCTCATGTCCCATTGTATTTTTATATATATAAAATTTTTTTATAAAAATAAAAATTGAATGTCTAGCACATTCAGCTAAGAAATAAAAATTTAAGATTACTTTATTACCCAGAACTACAATTGTTTACAATTGTAACTCCTTTTGAATTAACTGTTGCTTTTATGCTACCTGTTGCTAAAGTATATATCATGTTTACTTTAGTGTATTTATGTGTTGCTCAAGTATCCAATTTTTCACACACGATTGTACTTGTATTCTCATTACTCCCCTCCCCCTTTTTCTTATTGTATGTATTATATATCTTAATTTTTTCTGCTCAAAATTATTGAACTATATTCCCTTGTTAATATAATTATTATGAGCAGAGTTGAGGGCCTAGAGCCCAGGCACTCTGGGAACAGAATTCGAAGTGTCGTCAGCAATCCAGTTTCGTTTAGGAGCCCGTCTCGTCTTTACTTATTCCACTTGGTGTTGGTTTTCGCGAATTCTATTTCTGTCTATACAGATTTTTTTTTTTTTAAAGTGTTTAGCCCGGGCCCCCAGAAAACACGGGCCCCGGGGGAATCCCCTCTCGACAGGCCTGATGGTAGTTCTTTTCTCCCTAACTGAACTTTGATTTTTGTCATACACAACTGAACGTTGATTTTTTGTGATTGAACGTAGCTTTTGTCATTTTATGAAGTAATGGTAGTTCTTTTCCCTCTAACTGAACTCTGATTTTTGTCATACACAATTGGCAACATGATTTTAAACTTGTGCTAAAACAAGCAGCATATTCATGCCATTATATACTTGAAAACAATTCTTATTTCAATGGGAAATTAATAATTTCGTCTTACAATTGTGGATTTTAATAATCTGCCAGGAAATTTTTAAATTTCCCCCAACAATTCCTTGATTGTTTGATATATATATTTTTATGGGAAATCTAGGTCTAGGCCTCACAATAGGGAGCCCTGAAACCTTATTTTCTATAAGAGAACTCTCATAACTTCACAAAAATTGAAGACTTCACAATTAAAAGATTTTAGAATCATATCATTTGTTTGCTTTTATTGAATGTAAAGTAAATATTTATGTTCAAAAAATGTCATTTTTGCCTAATAAAACTTTAGTAGGATAAAAATAACCCTCTGCATCCCCATATGATAAAATTCAAGAGAGCAGCAAAATCCTTTTGCTAAAATGAAATTTTGTTACAGCAGGGATTGTGCCGATCTCAGTCTTTTACGAACATATTATAAAGGACAACTTTCTTTCAAATTACTGGGTTCCAATTACATTGGACGAAGACGTAGTTTGCTGGTTATGGATGTATTTAATTTTAAACATGATTGAACAAAAATCTAATAAATATTTACGAACGATTTGAAAATATCCTTAATCACAGAAGATCCTGAAAATATTAATACCAGGAATGAGGAAATAATGTGAAATTTGAAATCAACAGAAAAATAATTTGTTAAACAAACAACCAAAAGTAAATACACTTTTACAATATGTTTCTAGAAGTATAAAAGATAACTTACTTCAAATTTAGCATAGTAGCTTTCATTAAATATTCATATATATATATATAAATATATATATATATATAATATAGAATAGCTAACGCAATCTTTATGCATACATGCAATGACTGTATACCAACAAATACTAGTTTGTTACAAAATTGTCAAACAAATAAATCGAAGATGAAAATTAAGTGATACTTATTTTAACAAATCAGTAATTTTATGTGGGGTTTTTCATCATTTTAAATTAAACAGTAAATTTTCAAGATTTACAAAGTTTTTCTGGACCTTTTATGTGATTTTTTGTTTGTATAAAAAAGTTCATACAGTTTCAAATTCAGTTATCTCTTCAGACAAACGTTGTTCTAGTATAGGCTCAGCCTCATCAGCATGAACATTATCATCTGCTTTGTCCATGTTCAGAATATCGCATGCCTTACTGTTTTGATTAATGAAAATATAACCATTAAATTTCAAGCTATATACATTTTCTTCAACACGCAACCAGTTTTCATCTGATGAATGTGGGAACGATAGATCGGGGTTGCACTGTATATATATATATATTTATATGTGTGTGTGTGTTTTAAGTATATAACTTATGCAATTCTAAATACATAAAGTGAGAAAAAAAAAGCAGTTTGGTTACACAGAATAAAGAGTATTATGGTAGATTATCTTAAACGCAACTGAAAAGAAGAAGTTACAATCTTTCTTTGTTTCCATAAATTTTTTTCCTTGTCAAAATATTCTATTTCAATTTTTACGTTAAAATCTTTTGTCATTCATACTAGAGCCTTCCCTGAGCAATAAAGTTTTTTAAAACTACATTTCTTAAGAGGAGAAAGGTTTAAAAAAATAAACAAAGTGTAAATAGGTGTCAATTTTTACTACTACTACATTCGCAGATAATGCTAAAGGGAAAATATTCATTGGCAAGGTGGATGGAAAAACATAAAAGTAAGTTGGTGACAAAGCATAATACTTTCAAAATTATTCCCACTGAAAATGTTGGATAAAAAAATAGTGCAATTTGGTGATCTACACTCATGTCCATAAATTAAGGATAATGAAGTTCAGGCAAAGAAAGAGAAAGAAGCAAAACAAATTTGACTTATTTGTAAAGTCTATTTATTAAACAAAAAGTAAAGAGCAAAAAAGATGCTATATGTTTGACATAATTAATAAAAATTGCAAGTTTTACTCCCTTGACCAAATTTCAAAAAAGAACCTATTTACAAAAAACAGTATAACATGGTTAGTAGGATGGTTAATACGGAGTATGTCTCCCGGACGATGCAATACAGGCCTGACAACGCCTAGGCAAGCTGAGTATCAAATGATCAATCTGATCTTGGGGAATATTACATCACTCATCAAGCAATGCACTCCGAAGTTCCAGTAGACAGGTGGGAGGGGGTTGACGGGCTGCAATTCGTCGGTCAAGCATATCCCACACATGCTCTGTTGGATTCAAGTCCGGTGAGTATGCTGGCCAATGCATACGGGTGATATCCTCCGATTGAAGGCATTCGTCTACAATGTTTGCACGGTGAGGACGGGCGTTGTCATCCATAAACACAAATTCAGCACCCATGGCGCCCCGAAGCAAACGTACATGTTGTTCCAGAATGACATCCCGATAGATGTGGCCTGTCATCGTTACACTCGGAACAAGCAGGCCAGTTCTGGAACCAAGAATAATTCCTCCCCAAACGAGCCATCCTGCACCACCGTAACGGTGTATTTCAATGGTGTTCTCTTGGTGGTAACGGGTACCGGGCGCTCTCCAGATAAATGTCCGGCGAGAATCAGACTCCAAACTAAACCTGGACTCGTCGGAAAACATCACACAAGACAACTGTTGCGGTGTCCACAATGCATGCTCTCTACTCCAGGTTAATCGCAGGCGACAGTGAGTTGCGGTAAGTGGAACACATCTGACAGGCCTACGAGCATATAGGCCAATGTGCCCTAAGCGTCTGTACATGGTCTGCCTTGAAACTGTCGTACCGGTAGCTGAAGAGACAGGTCTGATGCTGTACTCCGTCTGTTTCTTTTGGCAGTAACTGCCAAATAGCGGTCCTCATTCGGCGTTGTAACTCGGGGGCGACCTGTGCTGTAATGTCTACTCACATTACCATCATCTTGGAATCATTGCCAAAGCCTGGAGATGACACTCTGGGCGATTCCAAGTTCCTCGGATACTTCCAGCTGGGTACGTCCACATTCCAGTCGTCCGATAATTCTGCAACGTAAAACATCATCCAAATGCCTCCTTTGTGCCATAACTATGCGGTTTTTGCACTGAAAGGCTTTCACAGCGCTTGTGAACAATTTTACTTCTTTGCCACCATTCCTTATATACCCCTCTCTTACACTCTCGTCATTGTGACGTACCATCCACGCCATCTGGTGGTTTCCTGTAATTTGCATATTCTTCTTCAAGATGTGTGTGATCATTCCACAGGTGAAATTTTTATTTTAGAGATCAATTTCTGTGTGATTCTGAATTATCCTTAATTTATGGACATGAGTGTATAAAATATAATCAGAGCTGCCAAGTCTCTGGCTTTTTCCAGGAGATTTCCCACCACAATTTTTAGACAGTTTTATTTTGCATTAAATATTTGGATTTATTTTAAGCATAAATTTGTAAGTAAAAATTAGTGGTTGGAAATCTCCCGAAAAAAGCCGGAGACTTGGCAGCTCCGTATAATGAAAGAAGAAATTTAGTGATCTGCAAAGTGGCATATTTTTGCAAATAGCCGGAAAAAATGTAATTGGTGGCGAATGTCTCTATCGGCCCAGCAAATTCACACCGCAATGATGTTATTGGCAATTTTGCATTGCATGGCACAAATTAGTATCTAAAAGATGTGAATAGCACAAATGGCACAGCCTCAACACCCCTGCCATTAGGGAAAATGGGGAGTAAATCTAACAAACCTGATTTCTTCACAAGCATTTACAAGTTAACACTTTGAGGTCTGCGTTATTTTGACTGCATATCTTCCTGTGGACTGAGGGGTTTTAGTACTTTTAATGTTTTTTAAAAAAAATAGTTGGACGATACATATTTTGATGATTTTTTTTATTATTATTAAAGTTACTCTTATTCATTATGAAGAAAATATTTAATAAATCAGTACTTAATGAGAAATTATTGGAAAAAACATTTTTAACGGCAAAAAGATAGTTCCAGATATGGAAACATTTTTTAACATAAAATTTTACAGACTCACCCAGTTAAAACTTACATTAATGTTGTATGAATCTTAAAATAGGTTTTATTTGTAAATAAAGATTATTTAGAAAAATTTAAATGGTTATTGAATGTTCAAAAAGTAACTCTTAATTCTAGATTGTTTCATATACTTAATTTTGTTTGACTCTGTTGCTTAAACATTTTTTCAATAAGTAAAAGGTTTGTAGATAACATTTGAAAAGAATGCAAATGTATAGTCGGTACTTTTATAGTTCCAGGAATTAAAAGTTGACCTCGAGACTCTCAGGCTTACACCTCATAGTGTTAAAAGTTTTAATGGATTCTACACCTTAACATCAGGCATTATTCAGTAAGATCTGACACTGTTTCTGTATGATTTGAATGGATGTACTTTTAGAATATTAAACAAACCTTAGAGGTCAAAAATGTTTACATTTTCAAGCCTGAAAAGTGAAGAATGTTCACATTTTCCAACTAGAAAGAAATTAGAAATGATAGGAGTTTTACGCATGAAAATTAAACTTTCAGACATAAAGGACCATCATTGTTTGCACTTTGGGTTCCTATAGAGTGCTAATTTTTTTTAAGCTACATACGGTAACAATATTTTTGGACAGCAGTTTTCATCTTTTATCTTGCAAATTCTATTAAACATTCATATTTTTAGTCCCACAAAGGGCAATGAAACATTAATATTTTCAAAACTAAAAAAGTACAATAAAATTAAAAATGTCAGATCCAAAGCGAATCCAGATTTAAGGGACTACAAAAACTCCCAAATGCTGGGACCTCACAACAAAAAGTGCAATAAATGTTTACATTCTTGGTTGGACCCACCATGAGTAACTCTTTATTTACTGTCTGTTGATTCCTGAGCAATTTGCATGTTTTCCAAAATTTGTGATCTATTAATGCATAGCAAGCTTTTTGAAATAATCAGTTACTTTCAGATGTTTCAGAAAATATATTCAAAAATTTAGTAGCTAATCATGTACAAGTTGAAGTACACATAAAAAGAAAATTAAGAGATAGCAGTGTTAGATAATAAAATGCAGGAGTTTAAAGGGTAATTAATTCCATTTTTCAAAATATAGGAGATTTTAAGTAGTGAACAAATTTTGAAAAAACACAAGGGTCCTAAATTGATACATTATCTTTCATTTAGTAGACAGAAAAATAATTCAGCTGAAGAAAATGGCAAAAACATTCATAAAATTTAATGAACATATGTACCTGGATCGATCTTTAGGACTCCTTGATCGTTTAACAGGAGTGTGTAATTGCTTTACAGGAGTTTGAGATCTCCTTACTGGAGTTCGAGATCGCACTGCAGAAGTTTGGGACTTTATTGGAGGGGTTCGAGATAATCTTCTGGGTGTGACAGACTTTCTAATGGGTGATGGTGATCTTTTACTTGAGGATGTAGAATATTTACTAGATAACCTTTTATGCTGCGAGATGGAATGCCTTCCAGATGAATACGAATATCGCTTACTTGAAGGAGTAATAGATCTTGAATGTCGACTATTACGATGATGTCTGGAGGGAGATCTTATTTTTCTATAAGATCCTTTTGACCTAGATCTTGATCTTCTATGGCTTCTTGATCGAGATCTCCGCTTGCTTATAGATCTGGATTTTTTTTCATGAGAGAGAGAATGTTCCTTACTAACAGATCTTGAGCGAGTTCTCTTATGCTTTTTCTTTTTACCAGAAGCAGGAGATTTGCTGTGGGACCTAGAAGATTGACCTTTATCATGCCGTACATGAGATCTAAAAATAATTTATTTACAATTAGCTTTAACTATAAAAAAATTTTACATTTCAATGAATCTTAACAAGGAACTTGTAACTTTTAAATTGATGAACTAAAATATTGTACATGTACAGATCTCAACACAAGTCAATTAATGGAAAATAATAAATGATGTATACAACTGGAGGAATTTGAATTAATTAATAAAAACAAAGGATTATAATGAATTGTTTCAGTAAATGCAACTCCATACTTACAGATTTTACAAATGCCAGTCAAGATTAAGAAATTTTAGAAACATATTAAATATAAAAATGTAAAAGATTTACATGCCTTTTTTGCTCTCTGTAGGCATTTTATAGGAACAATTTCTATTATTTATGAAACAAACATAGAAAATTTGACTAATGCTAATATCAGGGTTCCCACACTTTTTCGCAGTATGAACTCCAAGAGTTTTTAAAGAGTTTTCCAGGAGAAAATATAATTTTTCCAGGAGTATACATAAATACCTTTTCTAACCAAGCAACATTGAAAACTCATTTGAACACTCATTGAAAACAACTGCCGTTAAAGTTCCACCCGGCATCTTTAGGCAAATTGAAAAGGAGGTAAATCTCAGGATGGTTTAAAATTTTACTACTGTCACACGCATACAGATTATTTCCAACACACCGCCGTAAACGGAGCAACTTTCTAAACATATACCCTGTGTACCAAAGAAGAGATAAGAGCATACAGCTTATACACCAATCACGAGATACTTTCGCAGTGACGTAAGAGCTAGCAGTTAGCGATAAAAAGAGTTTGAGAACGCCAATGGGCTTAGTTCAGGAACAAAATTATTGGATATGAGGAGAGCAGGGACGAATGTCTACAGCGAATCGCACCATCATTGTAACTTTTTGCGGTAAGCTTTCAGCCCACTGAAGTAATTACAATCCTTGTCTCCAAGTCCGTGGCAGGAACATCAATAAACATGGCGGTAGATTATTACACTTGAAACACGAGTCGAAAAAAAATTTTGTGTGCACATTTAAAATTCAAAAAGTTTTGCGCGCACAGGCCGCAGCGTGACACAGCTGGTATATGCGTACGGTATACATAAGGGATACACATTTTTCTCCACATGTTGTATTTTGTTCGATTTAATCAATAATTATGTACGTGAATTTATTAGTTATCAATAATTATGTACTTACTTTGTAATGAACACTAATCCTGTTTATTTATAATGAATGATCGATTTGTAATTCAAACTAGCTGTGTACCCTTCATACGGGAGGAAGCAGATATTTTTCTAATACACCTGATTAAAATTTATTCAATCAGAGCAAAACTATGGAATTGTTTCACTCGTAACCTGGCATTACGATAGTTGGAAAAAAAACTACTTTACTTCGTGCAAATTTGTAATATAGTTTGTTTGTTTAACGTTTAGAATTCTACCCACAACAGAGGAAGTTATTTGAACTTCTGAGGAAATAAATATTTTTGAAGTTTTTTTGCACCGAAAAAGGACTTTTGTTTGAAATTTAAAAGTAAATTATTTTTAATCATGGGTAAATATTGAACGATAAGCATCATCTATGAAACCATAGCTCTTGAAACGGTTCGAATATTTCCGATAATAACCTAACCTGAATGGCTATCCCTGAAAGGGCACAAACACATATGCTCCTCCGAATATTTTGGAATTACCAACCTTTTTTAATGGACTTCGTAAAAATGTTACCACACATGTGAAGGAAATATATTGCAAAATAGAATAGAAACAAAAATCCTATTCCTTTTGAAGCACCATCAAATTAATGTTCTATTTATTTTATTTTGGTAAGTCTAAGAACTCCAAGAGTGTGCATTCTCATCAAATCGCAATTCGTAATCCAATAAGATTCCGCAAACATATGGTTTACATCAGTTATAGTTAAATTACCAATGATAATTCATTCAGAATTTTTAATTAAATAAATAAACACGTACATGCGATACCATTCTTTATTTTTATTTATTTATTCTAAAGTTAAACAAGTATCTCTCTATTCTAAAAAAAAAAGTAAGGGCCGCTGTCGTCGCCGCTGTCAAAAGCTTGTTCGCCTATCTTCTCCTAAACCGTGGGGATTTGGAATACATTTCAACTAAGGTGCCCACAGATTCGAAAAATTCCGAGGAACCTGCTAAGCTGACTTAAATTTCGAAAATCGAATTATTTTATAAGATATTAATAAAAAAATAAACATAATGGTTGCCAGATTTGGCATAAAATCCTTCATTCCTTTGCAACAAAGCGTTTCCAAGTATCTAGAATCGCGTGTAATTTACAAACATGAGTTAGAATTACACCTATTTTACGCCAAAATAAAAACTATATGAAATAAGTAACTCAAAATGTGTTACACAAATAAAAACACATAAAACATTATTTAATACGGCGGATTCATTAGTTAAAATTTTTTATTTGGGAATACCTTATTCCCCCGTACACGATATATATTTCGGTTACACACATAACCATCTTCAGTCGTTTCTGGATCTCTCACTAATGGCGGCTTCTTTTTATATCTTCTTCGTTCTTCTTCTTGAAAGTTCGATGCATGACGTCATCCCATGATTTGTCGATTGTATGAAGCGTATCGTTGATGCTGCCCTCTGTCGTCAATATTTCTAAGCTCTCACGAATGTAGGCATATATACTATTTTTAAAGTTGGCTATTTTTTTAATATTTTTAAAATCAATGGTAATGGGCTCTTTCAAAGCAAGGCGGGCTAGAGCGGTACTTTGTTTCTGGAGGTTAATGTCTTTAAAATGTTCGTTTTTTCGTTCTTTAATTTTCCTTTTTGTAACGCCGAAGTAGCAATTTTCTTTATTAGTATCGTTTGACATAAAATTAATTTTATAGATCCCTGCGGTTTCGATGGGGTTGATTGGGTCTTTTTCCGATCTAATGCGCTGAAAGATTGTTTTATTAGGTTTAATTGGAATACGGAAGTTCTTTTTACTGGCGATATTAGAAAGTTTATTGGCTATCCCTCGGCTAAAGGGGATAGCGGTAGTAAAACGTGGTTTATCTTTTTGACGGTTGTCTATAACATTTAATTTACGTTGCCTAGCTTTGAAAACTTTGTCGAAAATTTCTCGAGGGTAGTGGGCGTCTTGACATTGTTTCTTTATGAAAGCAATTTCTTTTTGAAGGAGGTCGTTGTTAGAACACACTATGAAAGCGCGGTCGATATAGGAACGAATAGCAGCAATTTTATAGTTGAAAGGGGTTTTAGATTTAAAATTTACTATATTAGTATTACAAGTAGGTTTTCGAAAAATTGGTGGTCTCAATGAGATTATTGTTTCTGGTTATGTTCATATCTAAGTAATTGAGGCTATTATTGATTTCTTTTTCGTATGTAAATTTAATGTTCGGGTCTATGGCATTAAGTTGATTGATCAAATTATTTTCTTCATTATTGTGGGTGGTAAGGATAGCGAAGATATCGTCGACATAGCGAAGCCAAAGATTACATTACTCGGGAGCCAAAGATTACTCGGCGTTACAAAAAGGAAAATTAAAGAACGAAAAAACGAACATTTTAAAGACATTAACCTCCAGAAACAAAGTACCGCTCTAGCCCGCCTTGCTTTGAAAGAGCCCATTACCATTGATTTTAAAAATATTAAAAAAATAGCCAACTTTAAAAATAGTATATATGCCTACATTCGTGAGAGCTTAGAAATATTGACGACAGAGGGCAGCATCAACGATACGCTTCATACAATCGACCAATCATGGGATGACGTCATGCATCGAACTTTCAAGAAGAAGAACGAAGAAGATATAAAAAGAAGCCGCCATTAGTGAGAGATCCAGAAACGACTGAAGATGGTTATGTGTGTAACCGAAATATATATCGTGTACGGGGGAATAAGGTATTCCCAAATAAAAAATTTTAACGTGTTACACAAAGTTGACAATTTTCAAATAGTAAGTTCACTTAGACAACAGGAGTTTAGAACGGTTTTCCGGTAACCTTAAATGAACAGTAATTATAGGTTGTGAGCATGTGTAAATCGCCAAATAATGAAAAGTCGCCATTGGTGGCAAGCTATCCTATCTGTTCCGTAGCTTTTATTAACTTTACACGTATGCGAGTCGCCAAATAATGAAAAATCGCCATGGGTGGCAAATTTGCAAGGTGTCCAATAGTTTTTACATTATTAAAAATACAGCTGAAATAGCTGTTCTGATTTTATTACGCTTTAGCTCCTAATTAATATAAATTTGAATGGCAAGCTTAAATATCATTGTGTTTCTGAAGAGTGCAAATAATTTTTCCAGCGATTATAAGCGGAGTCCGCACTCCAGGTGTAGTATAGCTCAGGACCCGTACAACACGGATTCCCATAACAACATACCTTGCGTGTTATGAGGGGGAGGGGGTCTACTGTAGTGCGAAGTTTAAATTTTTATGTACCAATGAACATGCAAGAACCAAGCAATGTGTAGCTCAGTAACATTCTATCTGATCCAATCTTCGGGTTTTGTCTGTCGAAATTATGTCTTTTTTACGAATAAGCCTGATTAGGGGCCGAATGCCTCATACGAAAAAGCGAGCGTAGCGAGTCTGGGGAC